>VOMN01066545.1:0-10447 GCA_014899125.1 Orchestia grillus | reverse complement strand
AAAATCTGAAAATACTTTTGTCCTTCCTGTGTCAAAAACCGACCTCTGTAATGGTTTGGGGTGATGTGACCTCGACAGGGCGAAAAGCTCTGCTCGTGTTCATCTCAGAAGTTGTAAAGATAGAACAACACATACGTATCTATTTATTGAATAGCAATTTGATTACTTGGATTCATATAACATCTGTTGAATTTCGAATTACTCTTCAATTGGATGGAACCACCTCCCATACGACTAACCTTGTTCAAATATAGTGTAGGGACAATGTGACTGGTTTCTGGTACGAGAAGTTATGGCCTCCTTGTTTGACATGTGGGAATCCCATGGACTTCAGTATGGGGAACATTCTCGAGAGTAAAACCTGTTAATTGAATCATCAAAATGTTGAAGCTCACTAGAAGGCTAATAATGTTATTCAATGCCGAGATCACCAGAAACTATCCGTAAGATATTATGTCGGGTTACCGATTGGGTGAAATTTGTAGTCAAGGTTAGAAGTGGATATATTGAACAGTAATAAGAAAATGTAAACTGCTTTACATTGTTATTATTTTAGTAGAAAAGTTATCAATAAATTTGCCGTATTGAAGAGTTACTTGAATAGATTTTTATCTATACTTCGTTTGATCACCCTGTAATAGCCTCCATCCATCGGCAAAGTTATACATGTTCCCATGATTTTGCAGACTCGTGCACCGAGCACGACCCGACGCTGGCTCACACGGTCTTCAGTTTTGTTGACCGCGAGCAGACGGAAGCGGCGAGTGCTAGAGAGACCACAGCACTCGCCCTGGCCGAGCTCTACGCGCACGTCAGCAACCTGCCAGACTCGGACAAGAAGAAAAGGCTCGTGCGACAGTTCAACACAGCCAGCGGCTGCGGCACTCCTAAATACCAGCACAGTAGCAGAGCCAAGGCTTTTGCTCATTCCATTAAAGTGAGTGTCTCGGGGGCGCACAGTGCTCGGATGGATAAGCTTGCGTTCAGAACCAAGCTTGTGTTCTTTTCATTAGCATTGAGAGGTTATTATCACAAAGGTACTTTCGAAATTTTGACCCATGCGTTAATATTAGACTGATGTTTTGTAATGAAGTCCAAACCTAGTTTGTTACAGGACGTTATTTCCTCGCTCAAATTTAGATCGGATACTGTCATAATGCACGAATGACAACAATCCATTGCGAATGACGTGCGTGTTTAGGGGCATATGTGTGGCTCCATAGAGCAGTGGTAGTGTGATTGCTTCCTATTCAGCAGGTCCAGGATTCGATCCCGGGTGAGCTGTTGTTTTTGGGTAATGGAGATTTACTTTGACATGCTTAAAAAAAATGGCACACAAGCACGCTTTCGATCGAGGTGCCCGAATTTCTTCAAAAAAAAAATAAAAAATAAAAATTAATGATAGCTCTTGTTCCCTCCGACTCTCTTCTGCTGGAAAGAAACCGTTAAAATTCGACTTCAGTATTATGTACTGAATACTCCCGAATTAATAAGACGCTCGCTTCAAACAGATCATAGAAATTTTCAGTACAGTTTATTTAGCAGTTTGTCATTGTTGTTCGGTACTTAGTTTATTAGTAAATTTCCTTGTAAACATATATGCTGCTGTTGTGTGTTTTGTGCCTAAGGGAAAGTTGTTTTTAGATTTTACAGCTTTAAAAAAACAGGAAAGATTTCTGTACGGCGAGTTACCTAATCTAACTAGAGGGACGGAATAACAAGAAACTGGGTATCCCCTCCATATTCTCATTACGAAAATACTTTCATGCACGTAAATCAGCATACAAGGGTAGCTTATAATCTTGCAGAAACACCTCTTGAGAGGAGGAAGCAGGCGTGATCCTCCAATTGGCAGCTGCGAGTCGTCTTTTCGCCAACGCAGCTGGCAACACTCTGATGGCCGTACTTCCAGTAAGGTGGGTACCATTCTGAGCTACGTACTCTAAAATAATTCATATTAATCCTACTTGTAGATGTACATGATTGCGTCCTCTGCTTTAAAGTAGAAATATTTGAAAGATAGTCGTTTTGGGTTTCAGCTCTGTCAAGTCGAAAGGAAAATGGTACGCAAAAAAATATTCTTCGTTGTAAAGTTCCATGTTTCTGCTTTAGTCTTGCGATGAGCGTAAATTTTAGTCTTTTCATTCTCTGTGTTCCCCAAAGTCATCAGTGAAAACCCTTTCTTTTCAAGTACCAAAAGATACTTTGCTAATCAACTTCATTCCACCATTGTGATTCTGAATTATAATGTTACTGAAGCAAATTAAATTTTGTAACTGCCCATTAGTGACGGACATACTAAGTACTCGTATAGTAGATATTGTAAGAGGACGTTCAGCACTAATGGACGAAAATGCTTCTTCCATTGTTTAAGTTCCATTGACCGTGAGCAATGAAGGCAACAGCTTTCTGGATGAATTCAGTATCGCTCCTCAGTGGGTAAGTTTATGGGGTGCTCTATGTGGGCAGATCTCGTCGGAGTTCCGTGTGTGAGGCGAGAACTGGATGTGTGGTAGAACTCAGTCATGTAAACTGTCCTCGGAGTTATTAGATGAAGAGCGGTGGCCACGGACTCGTAATGGAGTCCTGGTAAAATACATTTTTAATGACTGTACAGGTCGTGTTCCGATTTTGTGTTGCTGGCTGGAAGGTACTTTCTGTAATCTGTAAAAACATTTTAATAATTCATATCTTTTGTGATATTTTGCAGTACTTTTCGTGGATCATTTTCTCTTTTATTATAGTCTTTGTTCATTGTTTCCGTGATTATACCGTGTTTTCGTTATTTATTCAACTCATGTTTTTTTTTACTATGGTGCATTCGTGAATCGTGTCTTTATTTGTTTTGTTGGTTTGTACCTGTGCTTTGTTTTACTGTCACGTTTTTGTGGGGTTTGACCTTTTTTGTAATGAGCCGTCAGTGAATTAATTTATTTCACTTTTTCAAAACTCTGTTAACCCAAGGCTTCATTTTCATCTTACCTAATACGGCGGGTCGAACATGGCTTGATTTTTTAGACGATTTTTGTTGAATGAAATACGTATCAACTGCTGAAAAACTAGGCTAACGTTCGATATTATTATTAATTAATTCTAATCATCAACCGTTCATGTTACTGATTGATGTTCTTCTGTTTTCATGGTGGGTGTTGCTGGTGCTGTCTAACCCTTCACCGACTGTTGGCATCCCATCGCTGCTTCGCCCTCAAATTAACATCCCTCACTGTGTTCGTCCCTTCACCTATCATTTGAATTGCTCGTACCCGCTTTCATTGAGTGCTCTGCTGTGTGCATAATTCTCTGCTGAACATCTACTAATCGTCCGGGCTGGTCTCGCGAATGCTAACCGTTGACCTGAAATTTACAATAATGATCTAACATCTCGTTTATGAACTGAATGGAACGGATTCTTGAATGAGGACACTAACCGCTTAATATATTTCCTGGACGGGATATATATTCGTTTGTAATAAATGGCTGCTGAAACAGCAGAAGTCAGGATCGTACAGCCCAAGACAAGCCCTAGAATGCTCTCAGATGAGCAGTACTCGGTCTGCATGTACTCCAAATATCACAAGCGTAACTATGAATGCTCCTCACTCAATTGCCACGACGCTCACCACTCCGAACCTGTGTGGCACCCCCAAGCCTGTGCAGCACTCGCAGCAGACCAGAGCTAAAAGTTGGGATAATCTCACTACTCCTAAAAACTTGAGGAAATGCCTCTTCCCGTCGTCCCCGGCGCCCTCACTGATGGCAAATGTCAGTAAGGCGCTTGCTAAATCTGACCGAGTAGAAAGAGAAGAGATTGCTCCTAGAAACGCTGGAGCACCTTCGTATTCAAAATGCGATGGAAAATGCTTCGTATCTGCAAAAGTGAAACATCCAAATACTGTTCGTGAATGCAAAACAAGTGATAATGGGTGCCCTAATTCCCCATGCATAATCAACGAAAGGAAGATAGCATGCGAAAGTAACCAAGTGAACTCTCACGCTAGTGATGATGGTGCTACTGCTGGTTTTACAAGTCTGAAAAAGGAAACCAATACGACTCGAGCAAGAATGCCTATTACTGGATATGTAAATGCGGGATATGCCGACGATGACCATCAGGGTTGCCCCGAATCGCCGAGCGACGATGAAAAGACTGAAGTGTCACTTGAAAATTCAAAGTTGTCATCTGAAAACTCTACAAATACTCACCTTGATAGTAGAAAAATCAGTGTCCTCAAACAGGATGTCGGTTGTTCTATTGAGACCCGCGATGGAATCGCCACCATATTGTGTGACGACCATGAACATGTCACTACTATCTCTAAATTGTTTAACGAAAGTTCTGTGGAACCTCGAAGCTTGGAATGTGAATCTTCAAGCCCTGCTGCAAGTGATATGTTTCGCTCAGTTCCTCAGATTTTCCCTAAAGAATTTCATGCTACGACAGAAGCTTCAGACCCTGTGCTTGCTGATACCGCTTACTCCTCTGTATCTGATGGTCATCCAACTATAATCCTTTCAGCAACCGATCTTTCTCCAAGTGTTGGCTCTATGGCTGCTGCAGGCTCTCCAGGACTTGACACTACTTCAAACCCGGAGAATTCCCGCTCGGAAACCGAACACAACATCGCGACCTCTTCAATCACGGCATCGAATGATGCAAATCGTGCTTCGGCTGAAAGTCACACCCCATCGACGGTAAAAGTGTATGAGCTCCCTAGAACCTCTCCTAAACCTGAAAACCCAGATACTACTGTCAACACACCTGACTTCTACTCTGCAGCCTCTACAATGTTTGCTGCTGTTGGATCAGATTCGGTATCGGAGTGTCCCGCTTCATTGGCAAGCTCTAATGGACTTGGTAATCTGCATGCCGCTGCTAACTCGCCGTGTTCGCCTCTCACCAACGCAATGCTCTCTAACGATATAACTCAGGTAATAAATTCCATTTCCAGAGATATTTTTCACCAGTGAGCTGTTAAGTGAGCAATTCAAATATGAGCTACACCTACGCTGGAGCTGTTGAGTTCGATGGGTGTTTGGTCTGTGAGCATCATCGTTTTCTCCTTTATTTATATTTTTATACTAGAATGAATTGAAAATATTTCATCTATTATGGTAATCTTTATCAGTGAAAGCATTGCTATCCTTCTGAATAGCCATAGAATTGATTAAGCAATAATTGGCATTTATTGGTTTAAAAACCTTATGTGTGGGTGAATTTCATCATTACACTGTATATTTTTTCAATTTTGTTTGCATAAAAATTCTTTTTCAACACTACTGTCTGGGCTTTTTTGAAGCGTTATTTCTGCAATTTTATCATTTCAGCTAATTTTCCATTTCGTTGTTTGAAACTTTATTAAGCACGGCTATTTTGCGTTTGTAACGCAACTGTATATGATTTTTTACATAAAGAAATATAGTTAATCTCAGGTCATTTTTTTCATGCATTCATGTTGTATTCTTGATCTAGTAAGACCCAAGTTCAATGTTTTTATTTCTGTTCATCAAAACTACTTAGTACATGAAAATTTAAAATACGTTTGTTCTTGCCTCACGTTTCAGCTTCCACCAAAAATACGCAAAACCCTTGTATGAATTACAATTGAAATAGAAAATTGTATTATAGAGAGAGATGATGTATTCCTTGCACCACCGTAGTGAGATAAAATGGTAACATGGTTTGTTGTAAGCAGGCACTGGTGATGACGCCCCGCAGCAGATGCCCCATCGTGTCGTCGAAGAACAGTCGCGGCAACACGAGCTGCTCCACGCTCGCTGCCCAGGCACTCCACAACTGCTCAGCTCGTCGGTCTGCCTATTTGCCCACGGTGGCTGCTTCACCTCCTGATCCAGAGGAGGTTTTCAGGAATGCTCCTGCTGCGACCACAAGCGACCGTGAGGCGTCAGGTAATGGTGATAGTTGTGTTGGCTCTAAGAAGAAACAGAAGTCCAGTGAAGGTAGTTCTTTCAAATGTGATCATGCGAGACAAAGTATCAGCAAAAGTAACTTACGCGATGGTGCGATAGAGGATATCCATAGTGATAACTCGGAGATTTTGCGTGCAGCTTTCCGCAAGAAAGTCGCAATTGAAAATCGAGCAGATAGACTTGAAGGAATTATGGGCAAAGAGGGAAGTAATATGGTTTCCGTCCCTTGTTCTGACGTAGCACCAAAGCTTATATTGGCTGATAGTTGTGAGCTAAAGTTGTTAAACAATTGCTCTGTGGCAGCAATTTTTCCTAAATCTCCTGGAATGGACAACAGGGATTCAGTGAGTTTCAAACCAAATATTGACGAATCTCCCCTGATGGCTCACAGTTCTAATGTGATGACTTGTAGTGATCCGTCGAAGAAAGATGAATGTGGGCGTAGAGGGCGATCGCTTGTTAGAAGGAAATCATCATTCAAACGAAAAATTAAGAGTGATTCCAGGAAACTTGATGGCTGCGAAAGAAAAGAACAGAGACTAAAAATAGATAGTTCTAAAAATGTAACGAACATTGGGAAGTCTATGAAGCGCAGTCTGTCGAGGCGGCTCAGCAGAAGCAGGCGGCCGTCGTTTAATACACGCATGTGTGACGAGAATGACAGCGGAGGAAGAAGAAGTGATACTGAGCCCAGTCACAGTGCATCTCCACCAATCGATGTACATTATCGTGTCAAAACTCTACCTTGCAGCCGGAGTAAACACGAGAATTTCTCTCCCGAAGTAGTTGGCATTCATTCTGGCAAAGATCGGTACTGCAAGTCTCCGTCTTTAAGCCCCTTTAGTTGTTCTCCTGGATCAAGCTCTTCTGATCCACGGTATTCTTCAAGTACCTCAGCTGCTTTAGGGCAATTTTTCCGTCATTTGAGTAGCTCGTCTCTAGCCCAAATTGCGCAAAGACTGAAGACGAACAATGACCCAACTTTGGTTCCAAGCCATAGAGCTTTAACACCGATTCAGTCTGACTCATCTGATTCCTCCTTCGTTTCCGTACCTTCTTCACCTATTGCTGCAATGGACGAAAGTTTGTCGTTGGTGTTTCGCGAGTATTTGGAAACGAGAAGTATCCTCACGTCTGCCAATACCAGCCAGATAGACTGCCAGGCTGTCGGTTCCCCTTGCAATCACAGGCCTTCGTCTTGCTGCGATCAGCACTCCTTCGTTGATGAAGAGCGAGAGAGTAAATGTCGTAGTGTTCCTGTATTGGAGTCGAATTTGCTGTTTGCATCAAACGCAGGGACCAAACCTTCTATTTCCTATGTAGACAGCAGTAGTGAAGTTAGAAGTCAATCTTGTGATGCCATCAATATTCTCTACTCGCTTACAAACTCCCTTGAAAGTTCTGTTGGACTTTCTCTTCCATCTCAACATTCACGGTACTCTTCTGTTGATTCTGCAGACCCAGCTTTTTATAATCGTACTGTATCTGTAGGATCAGAATCCCTCCCTGAATGTAATGAAATTACAACTGAATTAGGAGACACAGCTGCGAGTTTTTCTAATTCGGTATCGAAATTTTCTGATACGCAAGGAGCCAAACCGTGTTTGCAGACAAGCATGATTCCAGAAAATGAGCAGCCGAGTTCTCTTGATCAGAGCTCTGAACAATTTAAAGATACTTCTAATTGTACATTTCATTCAACTGGTGGGGAATTTTCAAACTCTTTGCTTCAGTGCCTTGATGGACAGAACCCACTGAGTGTTTCATATAATGATTCCAACGGTAACAGCAGTAGTCCAAGTATGAATTCGGCATTGATCTCTACTCCTCCAAGATTAAGAACGAATTTTACGAAAAGCCCTGCCTACTCTCGCTTGAGCTATAGAAGCGCTGTGGACCTTGGTTCTTTGCTTATAACTGACCACTTAAAGCTACTTACTCCTGTCTCCGAGCAAACCAGCCCTCCCAAGTCTCCGGGCACGGATCGAGGGAAAGAAAATGTGAAGCCGCCTCAATGCAGTGACGTTAGTGACGATGCAGAAGAAAGCACTTCTGCGTATAGAGAACGGTCTCCTTTGGGGGTCTCGAACGAAAATCAATCCCAAAGAAAGAGTCCAAATAATCAGAATATGCAGCATGTGCATAATGCGAATCAGGAATGTAAAAATGGAGACCGTAGCATGACTGTTCCGGAAAACTCTGTTTCTTCTGAGATATTAGACAACTCTGTGATTGTACACCCTACGGCGTGCTCTTCGAGTACTAGTGAAGTATCACATCCAAAGACTTGTGATGCGAATTTATCTTGCAATCTGCCACATTGCACTGATGTTTTCAAATCGAGTGCTTCTCATGACACAGAACCACAACCCTCTTTGCAAGACACTATGAGATCGTCCAAAGAGCTCACGTCGTGTTCTCCTAGCAGCCGAAGCTTTAGTGTTTTAGGCACTAAACAAGGCACCCCAAAGAGAGCTTCTGCTGCTTCATCTTCTGCAACCGTCCACTTTGAGACAAAATTATGAACTTGAGTTGGATTTTATTTTTCATTTCGTTTTTTTACCGTTAAAGTTTAGGGTCTCGTAGGTTTTGCGTTTGGTTTGCCGAATGTGTAGAGATTTTCTCGTGTTCTGGACAACCTAAATGCTTCTTAATGACCAAAGTTCTACAAGCACACTCATAAATCTCGACAAGCCAGCCATATTAATGTTTTCCGTGTTAATGTAGGCAAGAGCCATGTGAAACAAAGTATGTGTTACGTATTACAAGAATTTCACATTCAAATTCATCTGTATGTTATAAGGATTAAAGAGCGACTACAAACGCTCTTGGGTTTAAATAATGTAGCTTTGAAGGAATCCAAAAGGATGTCCTAATGATTATGATTACTGACAAAATTTTAGCGACCGAATGAAAGCTATTTTTTCATCAAGAGTTGTTCAAGAATACAGTTTAGCTCTCTCTCATTGGTGTCACTGATTTCATTTACGTTAATTCAATTTAAATGGTCTTTCAGATATTAAGCAAAGAATTATAGGACATATGGTGTTATTACGGCATCTAGCGTACAGTCTAATGAGCAACTTTCATGTTTAGTTATTCAATGCCTGAGGAATTTATCGCTCAATTGGTCGTAGTAGTTAAAATTAGTTTCGTTTTGTCTTTATTTTGATTCGCATCCGCACTTTCATCTGATGAATTATTTCTGTTCTATACGACGCTGATGAGACGATATCCTATCTCGCTGGTCTCAAAATTCGCTAATGTTTGACGTATGTAATCACTACATTACTCAGTTATTTTTAGTTGTCTTTTTTCATTGATGTGAGTTTGCACTTCACAGTAACATTATTTTGTCATTTACTTGACATAGTACCTAATGTAGTGATGAAAGGATTCTTCGATTCCCGATATATGTTCGTGAAAGACTGTAGATCAAATGTGTTCTGAAACCAAAGAACTCTAATCGCTTTTTGTGTGTGCATGTTTTCGACATAAAATGGCTGATAAAAAATCCCTCATAAATCATTTATTGCCATGTACAACTGCTTGTAAGAAAAATACATCAACTTTGACGGAGGAAGTTCATTTTAATTCGTTTTTGATAAGTTGAGCTTTTAAAAACTCGCTGAAACTTTTACCATATGAATTATAAAATAAGTTTTTACCTATATGTTGTATGGTGTTCCTCTAAAATTGCTGCTCTTGCAGACACGTTTTCTTACGATTTGCAAACGCTGATGAGAAAAACAGTGTGATTTTTGACCATGTCTTACTCTATATATTTTATTTTAACATCACATCAATGAAATGAATTTTCATAGCATTTCATTCTTTAATGGAAATCATTCCGATTCAGTTTCTTCCTAACATACATTAAGTGAAATTATTGTGCATTAGAATTATTACGTAGCTAGATAAGATGAGCAAGGTGCGACCAAAGAGTGTGTGTTGGTACTGGATGCACGAGTGCTCGCTGGACAGCAAACTAGTGGTGAATGCTCGACATTCAGTATATTCAGCATAGCCCTGGTAGAGTTCGCTATAGGAAAGCGTCTTCTCTCAAAATTATGTAGTGGGACGCAAGAGACGAAGCGCGCGATGCTGCTAGAATGGCATTTCGAGAACTACCGGGTCAAAATCAATTTTTGGGAGCGGGTGTTCATTTTGTTGTTGTAAATAGTCCTACATTTTTGTTCTGTTTGTTTTCGATACGAAATTTTTCATCGAAGAATTTTTTTACCTTAGGAACTTTTTTTTTTTTGAGAATTTTGAATTTTTTAGATGAAATTTTTTTCTTTTATTTGGACTTAATAGTTTTGCTGTTTTTACCCATGTTTTGGAGTTTTCTTAAACCCATTATTTTATACGGGAAAACTTGTATCTGCAGTCGTATCTGGGTTCAAATTTATGTTTGTGGAGTTGCGGTAGACGAAAGTAGATGGATTTAGAAATCTTCACGCGGTATCGATGTAAGAATGTTCCGTTTGCTGAATTATTTATCATTCTTTTCATTTCA
>VOMN01066517.1:0-27200 GCA_014899125.1 Orchestia grillus | reverse complement strand
TAAAAATAGGTGTGGATGTCATGTTGAGACTTCAGTTGTGATTCTTAGTTTACTAGCGTATCGCTGAGAGCCCCATAATTTTACGTATCGAGAACAAACAACACCAAAAACCCATGTTACTATCACAAAACACAACCACCCACTCCCAGGTGGATAAAAATAACACCTCAAAGATACTTTTCCGCCATCATTGACACTTTACCACCAACTGTACAAGGAAAAACGTAATCAATCAATCAATAAGAACCTAACACAATACTGCAGTAATAATAAGATAAAGAAAGCAAGTGTAGAACCTAACAAAATGTTGCCATAACATATTTCGTTGCTAATTGTTTTATGCCATGAGTTACTATACAATTGTTTTGTATAGTAACTGTATACAAAAAATCTGGAAATTCAACAGGAAGAGTTATGAGTACGCTGTAAAATTAACTGAATTTAAAATAAAAAACTTTAAGCGTTCTTCAGTATCAGTAGAGATAAACAATGAAGCTTCGAATCACAATAATAAAATCAAGCTAAATAAAGAACCTTTATTAATTCCAACACGTTTTACCGTTGGGTTTTAAATCCCTTACAACTAATGGCGTGATGCGGGATGTGAGGAACGTGTGATTTAAACTTCCTTGTCCAAGGGAAGTACTCCCTGCTTACGTGAAAATGCCTCTACGACTGAGCCGAGATTTGAACCAGGGTCCTCTCGGTTACGAGACCATCACGCTAGCAGCACGCCATGGAGCCTACAAAGAAATAAATAGCGTCTTCACTTGTCACCGGCATGTTTGCCATGACATTAAGCACTCAGAATCACCGTGATTTAATTATTCAAACTGCCTGTACACTGACATGAGAAATGTTTGTAAAGATTTGAACGGTAATTTGTTTCACACGCACAGCTAACTCTACGCTGTCACAACCTTAAAATGCAAAGCACTACTTAAGAGTAAATTCTTACGCTGCGTCTACCACGAAGTTGATCGAATGAATGGCAAGATGGCGGCAAGACTGTTATGTGCTGTAATCTCGGGTGAAATGGTCCTTAACCAAATATTTAACACCGAATTGCTTGTAAAATAATTCGCTAACGAAATATTTTGAGCAAATTTAAATTATCATAGAATGCCGTCCGGAAATACCGTTAGAATTTTCAGAACACTTTAATGGAAGGTTGAAGTTGAGAATTTTAGAATTACGTTAACGATCTTTTATCAGAAATTTAACTTCAAGATCGCCTTGCAAGGGATGTCATGCAACCGCATGCTACAAAGCCATTGGTATAACAGTTGATACAAAGTTATCATATAAGAGCTCTATATTTATAGAAGATAACGTTAAGGCTAAAGCATTACGTTACTAGGTATTGAATGATAAAAAAAAACACAAATTAACATCTTTTGCTACACTACTGTTTATTTAGTGATGTAGGTAATAAACGTTCAAACGTCCAGCAGAGGAGAATATAGATACTTTGAAATACGCAGGCGCAGACGTTGTTTGGGCTCTGACCCCCATCCATTGAACAGCTGACTAGGAACTACACACCATGGTAGGTGCCTCTGCGATGTAATAGACTTGCTTGTTATCAATGTATCAATAACCTATGCATGTAGACTTGTTAATTTCTATTTATAGAGTGCAGTTAAAGTCTTCCTTTATATCTTTGGTCATCTGAAATGTGAACTTCAGCTATTTAAAAAATCAATTTTAATATTCAAAGGTATTTTTGATTCAATTTATGATTGATTAGTCAATTATTTTTTATATTTTTATACATTTCTAATTTGTGACATATATGTATATATGCCAAGTTTTTTTTATTTACCTCTAATTTTTTTATCTGTACTTGCAGTGGGCTTCTGTTATTTACAGCCAATGTTAACATTGTATAAATGAATTGCCTAGTATAGTATGTTAATTACTACAGCAAAAATTCTAATCAATTTAGATCCAAAATCAGGTTTGCTTCCCTAATCATATCTCAGTGTTAGATTGTGATTTAGTTTAATGTAATTTTTAGTGACCAGTAGTTTTGGTCAGCAGATAAATTGTAAACTTCAATATGGATTGTAATTATTGTTATATATTTAAATAAAATTTCATAGAATTTTTTTCAAAGTGGTAAAATATATTTTGAAAAGATTCAGAAGTGCAGGGAGGTTATATGAATGGATATTGAAATATTTCCATGTTGATGGTATGTAATGCAAAACTTTATAGAAATCTGGATTACATATCTACACGCTATTAATATCGGTAATATGCACATTAAGATAATGAAAATGTAACATTACCTTGTTAGGTAATCCTACTATAACCTCAACAGGCCTTATGTAACCAGAAGGAAGCACAAGAGTGGGAGACGGAACGTGTAATGAAATTTTTTTGTCATTAAGCTATTGAAACAAATTTTTTGACTCAGAAATAAAATTTTTTAATTAAATAGTTCTAAAATGAAGGATGTAGAATAAATTAAATCCCTTTGCAGTTGTCTGCTGTAAAATACTAATCAAATTTATTTAAAAAAAATGAACTTTTGATTTCTTCAGTAAAGGTGAAGGTCTTGCTAATGTGATCTTGTAGGCTATCTGCGTTGTCTTGCTAATGTGATCTTGTGGGCCATCTGTGTTGTCTTGCTAGTGTGATCTTGTGGGCTATCTGTGTCGTGTTGCTAGTGTGATCTTGTGGGCCATCTGTGTTGTCTTGCTAGTGTGATCTTGTGGGCCATCTGTGTCATCTTGCTAGTGTGATCTTGTATGCCTTTAGCATTGTGTGGCTAATGTGATCTTGTGGGCCACCTGCATGATTTTGAGAGACAATTGTGCATCTGAAAATACTTTTTCTAAATCTTTATGGTACTGAACTTGCATTTATTCTTGATTGGAGAAACATTTTTAGTCAGTGTATGTTTTCAGAGCAACATTCAGGCTTTTTGTAAAGAATAAAGTTTTAATCAGGTGCAGAAAATGATAATTTGATGAAAAATTAGTATATTTTGTTACACATGGTTCTTGTTGTTCAGTTGAGTTCTCTCCTGTCAGTTTAATTATGTTTGCTAGTTTGGTGAAGTTATAATAATGTTTGCTAGCTTGGTAAAGTTGTAATAATGTTTGCAGCTTGGTAAAGTTGTAATAATGTTTGCAGCTTGGTGAAGTTGTAATAATGTTTGCAGCTTGGTGAAGTTGTTTTAATGTTTGCTAGCTTGGTGAAGTTGTAATAATGTTTGCTAGCTTAGTGAAGTTGCAATAATGTTTGCTAGCTTGATGAAGTTGCAATAATGTTTGCTAGTTTGGTGAAGTTGTAATAATGTTTGCTAGCTTGGTGAAGTTATAATAATTTTTGCTAGCTTGGTGAAGTTATAATAATGTTTGCTAGCTTGGTGAAGTTGTAATAATGATTGCTGGCTTAGTAAAGATGGATTTTTATTGAAAAAAATGCAACATCTGACAATCTAACTACTATGATTGTAAGGTGAAATAAATACTATTGCTGAAAGTCTGTGTGCTCTGGAGTTTCTGTAGTCTATATTTACCTAAGGTGACCCTGTGATATAATTACTTGCTTCATGACATACAGTGTATGGGTTTACCAAATGAAAGAAATCATTTATTTCAAAATGGTCACATAAAGCATAGTGTAAGGTATGTAATTCAAAATATCTGCTTGATTTTTTTCAGCCGTTGCATCCAAGCTTTTGTGCACATAAGCAGCATTCCTTATCAAGGAAAGAAATATTAGAAATTTTAGACGCATGAGCTACGCTTTCATAAATAAGGTACATCAAAATAAAGGAATATAGTATTTCTAATTAATTTGGCCCATAGCAGGGTTACAATGTAAATTTTGAGACCTTTTAAAAATCAACTATCTTGCAAACCTACAAACACCTTAAGCAGAAGTTTCAGCTCTATCAAAGGTAAAATTAATTCAAAATAAAGTAGAGATGTTGTGTATTAACTAAGTTGTCAAAGTTGTAATGTATACACAGGTGATAAAAGGTAGCAACTTGAAGAAAAAATATCTTAGCATCAGTATTCAGTTTGGACTTCATATTAATCATGTGTGTTCAAGCATATTGCTAAAACTGGACATTACATCAATTTTAAACAGCCAAAAATCTTAGCTAAAAACTTATATGTACAGCCTAGACATTTTCTTGAAGCTTTTTATACTAAGTATAATCCAAATTCTAAGACTTGGTCACTCTAATTTTGAGAAATACATGAACTATTATATCAATTTTGCAAAATTGCATTCAATGATGATCTTTCATCTAATTTGATTTTATCATCTCAAATTGTAACCCTGTTCTCAGCTTGATCAATTCCCAATGTTTCATTATGCTATTTTGACGTAGCTTATTTGTGAATACCCAGCTCAGCTCACGTGTCCAAAGTTTTTGATGTCAATTCCATTAGAGATGCACATTACTTGAGTATGTGAAAGCTTGGGTTAAATAAATGAAAAACAGCAGATGTCCTGAATTATACACCATACAACATGGATCCTAGGCATTTCTCATTCCATTAAATGAAATCATAGTACAAATAAAGTTTTCTAGCAGGAAGATTACAGGCTGAAAATCAAATATGAAAGTTGCATTGAAACTCCTAATTTTGATTCTAAATTCACATTTTCTTAGTATGATTTGATTTGTGATTCTTTGTACATACCTCATTTAAGTTGAAAAATTACATTTGATAAGTGGTCCATTGAAATACTCTTTATATGAGATAGACAATGAAAGTGGACTACTAGTTAAGGCTATGATAAATTGAACAGAATGCAATCTCTACAATTTGTATTAAAGTTATAGTACATCAGCACTTTAAATATTTGTGTTGTCTAGTTCTTTCAAAAGTATCCTACAGTGTGTATAATATACGATTTCCAGTCAACCAAGAACTCCCGTTTGGGGAACTCATGAATGAGAAGAGCATCATAGCCCTGTGGAGCCCTCCATCCAGCATTGGTTACTTCTCTCATTATATTAATTGGTTTCCATTAACTGATGTGATGCCTTTCAAGTGTTTTTTTATGTGCAGCACAAGTTAAAGTCGTCTCAGAGAGACAAAGTGAAACAATTTGTTTCATTCACACAAGCAGGAGAGAAGACTGCCACTTATTGCCTACTGCAGAATGACTGGAAGTTGGAGCTGGCCATTGATAACTATTTCCAGAATCCAGATTTGTACTACAGAGAACAAAGAGCAGCGGTAGATAAGAAAAAATTGGAGCAGTTCTACAGTAGATACAAAGGCAAGTCTATTCAAATTCCAATGAATTTATTGTATATAATAAATATGTTATGTCTATTGGTCGTTTGCAAATATTGTATTATAATTGGCTTTTTTAAAAAGGTAGCATGTTATAAAATAATACATGTTAGACCCACCAGTGCATCTATAAATGTAGGTGGAGGTGTGAGAAGTTCCTAGTGACAGCAATGTGTGTTGTCATTACAAAACACAGTGGCCTCGAGCCGTTCTCAGATACAAGGGTCCTTACTTCAGACTGGCACATGCAGGAACATTTTAGGGTCATAGTTCATAGGGCCAGGTCTTGAGGTGCTTGCACTGTGATGCAACTGTACAACATGTACAAATGCTGTTATGTCCCCCAACCAAGATTGAAGGAAGGAAAGTAGAGAGATGTATGGCTGGAAACCTCTGTCACAGAACCATGACAAAAAAATGGCAACCTCTCCATGGAGGGTTCAAAATTTTAGCTAAGGTGCTACAAGTCGGTGTTTGGGTCACTTAAATATGCTTCCAAATCAACTGCAAAGTTCTTGGTTAGTTTTTTTACTGTTGGTTGGGGTTTTTTTTAGTAAAACAAATAATTTCAGGTTGAACTGAACTCAAATTCATTAAAGCAGTTAAACTTTATAAAGCATTTCAGTTATATATTTTAGCCCTTAAGAAACTATTTTATTTTTGTGATTTAGGCTACATTTAGCTTTGTAAAAAGAACTATTGGTATCTGAATGAAAGTAGACTTTGAAAACTTTATAGGGAGTAAAGAGTCTAATTAACTATCCAGAAATATTGCATTTGGACTGTAAGATTGCAGTTTTTATATCATTTTTTATCTTAAATCACAAGGCATCGGTTTTCTTTTATTTTCAATGCAAATTTATGTATGTAGAGAGCTAGAAGTTGTTAGTTTATTGAATTTTCCTGCACAGTTGAAAACTTAAGGGCTGAATTTCAGTATGTCTAGCAAGTTACCATGTGTAGAATGCTGTGCATTCATGTCAAACCATGTGTCTGAGGTGCTGGGTCACACTGTCTATTGTTTCACCTGCATTTCTGGTGAATATATTTACAGTTTTTATGTAAAAATGAAAGTAGGCGTTTGTGTTTTTATATATATATATATGTACAAGGTATTTCAGCATTTTTGGAACAAAGGTTAACATAAGGTTTATTTGGTAAAAGGAACACATTTTTACTCAATAGAGGGATGTCCAAAAATGCTTAGTTGAAAAGTTACTGAGGCTTGAAAGTCAGAATGTGCTGGTAGGAAAATAAGCAATCAAATTAAGAACCAATTCATTATTATGAATGAGTAATACAGAGTTTGAAGGCAGGTCAGGTAGGTTTTCAAAATTGCGTCCACCTGCTGTGTTGCATGCATAGATGTGCCAATGTTATGATTTTGTGAACTCGTGAAAGACACCAGGAATTTCAGTAATCTTTGCAGAGGTGTCTCTAATACTGCGAATATTGTCTTTTTCAGATACATTCATTGGACATTTTTTAATAAAGTGTTTCCGGAATTGCTACTAGATATCCCCTTTAACAAATGGCAGAGGAATGTTGTTCCACCATGAGGGGGCTCTGGCACACTTCTTAATATTGGTTAGGCAGTTCTTGGATGATTGGTCTCCACAAACTACTGGATTTGTTGTGGCAGATCCATCTTGCCACCTAGGTTTCCTGACATGACAGACCTCAATTCCTAATTTTAGGGACACCCAAAATGTTTGTTGTGCAAAAAACCGCTTTCTTTTGATAAAGATCATTTGGCAGAATTATTTATGACTCTGCAAGGATTGCTGAAAATTCCTGGTGTCTTTGCTGAAGTTTGTCAATCATGGCACCAGCACTTCCACACATCCATTTACGAGAGATGTACCAAAGTTTGAACACCTACTGTGAAAACCTAACCTGCTTTCAAACTTTGTATTCATTCATAATTACAAACTTATTCTGACTTCAATTTCTTTTTTCCTACTAATATTCTGTCCCCTTTAAGTTTCAGTAAGTTTTTAACTGAGCATTTTCAGACATGTCTCTTTAGAGTAAAATATGCTTATTTTGCTGAAATAATCTTTATGATAAAGTTTGTTCAAAGAATTCTGAAACACCATGTTCACACACACACACACACATGTATATGTATGTATATAATATATATACACATGTACATACAGGTATATAGTTGAATTTGCCAATTTGAACTGTGGATTGAAATCTTGAAAATTTCTCACAATTTAAGTGCATAACCTGCTGGAAAAAGGATCAGCAGGTGAGAGTTTTGGTGGAGACTTTTAGAAAGCTCATTGGTGATTTGGGGGCCATTTTTGTGTTTATGGCACTCGCGTTAGGTTCTGTCTACCAACTTCCTTGGTGCAGGCCTCGAGACCAGGGGTCTAATGTTGTAAATAATTTAATGCTATGGTCATGCTGCCTCCATTGTGAAGCTTTATCCATCATTGCTAAATGGTAGCTCTATCAATTAGTATGCCTTCTGCTTGAGTTTCAATATGATACTTGCCCCTTGAGACTCCATATTGTGCGAGTTCTTGTCAAACCAAATGTGGCAGGTGGAATTGGGAACACCTCATTTGTAAAGCAAGTGAACATTGAAGGCAATATAAAAAAAGCTTTTAAAACCATCTAAAGGACGGTTCGCGCCTCAGCTCCTTACTAATGAAGGCTCTGCAAAGAACAAACGTGTTTGAACGAAACAATTGCAAATGAGTTGAAAACACTGGATCAAAAAATTGAGGACAAAATTGAAGTTAGCTATTAATTATCTTAAATGATATGTACCCTGAATGTCATTAAGCACAAGTTTCAGTTTGTGAAAGTGTAAGAGTCCTAACATAAGGATCCTTATCCCTATTTTAGAATCCTTGTGCACCCACAAGCTGAAGCCTGTGCTGGAAGACATGCAGGGTGCATAGCTGCTTAGAATAATTGATGGCTAATTTTAATTTTCCTTTGATTTTTTATTCCCTCAGTAATTGTTTAGCGTAAAGATGTTTATTGTTCTTTGCAAAACCATTGTTGATAACAAACTGAGGCTCAAAATATCCATTAAATGGGTCTATATACTTCTTCCCCATTGCCTTGATAGCTGTTGGAATGTTCATGACATTGCTGGGTTGAGGTGTTCAATGGAAATAAATAAATTTCTGCATGCTTCTGTTGCCTGCCAGCCAGCTCTGTATCAGCAATACAATTTGAAAAGAAAAATGTAAAGGTTTCTTCTTCATTAAAGCTGAATTAACCGATTGTATCGTAGTGTGATCCTAATTCAATTTTTCCTGATAACTCTGATCCAATTTTGTTCACCTTTAGGTAAACATTTTTCTATAATTGTTAGAATTGTACAGTTGTGAGTCATACATTTATGGCTGTGCACTGAACCCTTGAAAGCATTACTAAGGTTGCTCTCCATCCACACCACACTTGAGCAACCCCTGTTGATCATCTGTGGGTCCTGGTGCTGCCCAGAGGCAGGGGACCCTACCCTGCCCCAGTGGTGTCTCCCTGCTCAGTTTCAATGCAATGCTTCGCTAAATGTTCTTTGTGTTCCAAATCGAGTGTAAATATTTCATAGACTTCTTAAGAAATCAGAATATGCATCTTCTTTTGACATGGACTGAATTTCAATTTTGTGATCAGACAGCAGCGAAAGCAACAAGATCCTGGTAGCAGGCGTGACGAGACTATTGGAGGACCTGGAGCTGTCGCCAGACTCGAGACTCGTCCTCATCCTTGCGTGGAAGCTCAAAGCTGCGGCGCAGTGTGAATTTACTAGAGACGAGTTCATGAATGGTCTCACCGATCTGGGGTGAGCCTGTTTGTTCTGCCGCTCTTTGTAGGGAGTGGGGGTTAGGGGGTCGTACTAAGTTCTGCCGCTCTATGTAGGGAGTGGGGGTTAGGGGGTCGTACTAAGTTCTTGTGGAGGGTGTAGTGCTGGGTCTGGGCTCAACTAAAATCCCATTTAGGAATGAAATAGAACATATTTCATTGTTAAATACGTTCCATTTCTAATTTTTCCTAATGCAACACGATTTAGCTTTTCTTGGTTGTTTACCTGGTGGAGTTGTCTATGGAACTATTTGAGCTGGTTCGATACTCCATGCTCAAACCGTTCTTTCATCTTTTATCACGATCACTGCTTTTTGAATTTTTCGTTCAAATGGTCCAAGACCAGATAGAATTTGAATCTGATCTCTTGTGGAGTCGGTCCTGGTCTACTCTAGTGCAGCTGTTACTTCAGTGGAAAAAAAGAAAAATAGTTTATTCCGGAATCAGTCACGTACAAAGTATATATAACTTTCGGTTTTTCAATCAATAATATTACAACCTTGAAATTAAACCATACAAGTTTCGATGGCATTCATAATTAAGGTCTGTAAGATTACAACCTTCAAATTGCTCGTGGAAGTCGCATTGAAACTTCAGATCATGATTCTTAACTCTGTCTTCGGCACGGAGTTGCACTGCGGTGTCTGCTGGCAGCGAGTTGGTTCCCCTCATGACCTCTCCTCCCTTCACACTGATGCTTATGATCTGAGAGCAAAAAAGGTGCTAACGTGGTATATCAATCTGGAACTAGTTACACAAAATGATCATTTCATTACCTAGCTGCCACAAATCCTGCATCACGACTCGTTCTGCTACAGTTTTGCTCCTCACGAGCTGTGACTGAGAACTGAGGGAGGCGGCTGCCACGGAGGGGGGGGGGAGGGACTGTGTAGAAGCGGCACTCGCCTCGAGCTCTAATTGTCGTGTTCGTCACTTGTGTTCTGGCAAGTCGCGGATTTACGGCCACTTTGTGGAAACGTTATGCACGTTTGGGGGCGTGGGCGGCAGTTGTGTGTTGTGTCACCAAGCCAGCATGGCGCATCATTTCATCTTATCATTCCAATTTCCTGTGTTTTGAAGAATTTTCAAATTCTTATACATTAAATTTACCAAAGAAACACATTGTAATATTCAGAATGCATTTATTATAAAAGGATTCGAAATATGAGGTGATCTCATCCAAATTTGGTGCAGCTCTTGAGCTTTGTTTGCTTTATTGTGTAGGTTTTTATCTTAGTGTACTTGAGGCTTTATCTTTCCATTTATAGGTTTTCTATTCAACTTTATAATCTCCTTCAATGTTATTTCGAAATATTTCATAAAATTTGTCTTTACATAATATTTACCTTCAAGCTCACAGTTTTGCTAGTTATCATCCTCATTTTTCCACTTTTTAACTCAAGGATTACCAAAGAGCTATTGAATATAAGTAAAGAATACCCCCACAGTATGACAAATGCGCTAGATGCCTATGAATGTATAGGTTAATCCAAAATTGACTTTCACCAAATGATTCCCCACGAGATGATGGTATATACCCAATAGGTGAATGCAACGCGAGGGTCCGCAACTGCCCCCAAAACCTGCCCGTTCTATGTTTTGTTGTTAATTTTGAAGTGAAGGCATTGGCCGAGTGTGAGTCGGGCGGCCGTGTAGCAGGGGCCCGCATTGGACGCACGCCTCACGCGAGGCGTGCGTCGCTGCCACGGCCGTGTTTCGTTCCTTGCAGTTGCGACACGCTAGAGAAGCTCAAGCAGAAGCTGCCCACGCTGGAGAACGAGCTGCGGGACAATCTCCGCTTCAAGGACTTCTATCAGTTCACCTTTGCCTATGCCAGGAACCCCGGCCAGAAAGGGCTCGACCTGGACATGGCCGTCGCTTACTGGAATATTTGCTTGAAAGGAAGATTCAGGCTACTGCCAATGTGGTGCCAATTTCTAACAGTGAGTCCTTGTAACTCTACCTCGAGGTCAGATTTCTGCAGTTGATGGAAGTAGAAGATCCGTTCAGGACTTTTAGTTTCCATTCGTGGTGTGAGTTCACGTGATCGCTGCAACCAATTACAAGTTGATGGATTATATGCAGCTTGGGTTCCGTGTAGATTTCATCTGTTGGGTTATTTTAAAGCTTGTTTGGTACACTGTTCATTTTTCAACTTATAAAAGTAATGGAATGATTGACAAAAGTAATGTTCTCCCGAATATAAAAACTTCTTTACTTCATGGTGATCTTTTGATCTGAGCAAAGACGCATGATTTCGGTTCTTGTTGCAGGAACACCACAAGAGGTCTATACCAAAAGACACTTGGAATTTGTTGCTCGACTTCGCGCTCATGATCAACGACGACCTGTCCAACTACGACGAGGAGGGCGCGTGGCCGGTGCTCATTGACGACTTCGTGGAGTACGCGCGGCCGCTGGTGCAGGCTGGCGGCCACTGTAGCACTGCTACGCGCGAGGGCCTCGACTCGTCTTCGGGGGCGTGAGACGCCGCGCCCCCTTAGTAGATTTTCTTAGGACTTTGTTTTGTTACCTGGGGGTTCCCGACCTCCCCTCAACATTTGCGATCATAGATAAGTATATTCTGCTGAATGGGTTCAGGACCTCGAATACTTGAAGGCAGGGAGGTGCACTGACTGACGCACATCCTGGTAGAGTTGACATCTCTGTCTCGATGTGTTAGTCTTGCACCTTCAGTTTGCCGCTCGGGGGGATTGAAGGCATCTCCGTACAAACATTTTTTCTGGGACTAGTTATTTCTTGATAGCCATCTTTCAACTTAGTTTGGTCTGGAGCACAGATTCTCGAGGGAAGCTCGTCATCAACTTTCCAAAGCACGTGAGACTCTTGCAATATAGGCGTGTGGTATTCAGCTGTGATTATAAAATAGTATCGAATTCGAACCCCTGGAGCGGTAGAGGAAAGAACTGGTGAGAGGCTCTTAGAATCTTGTTCTCGAACACACACCAGTCTGCTGTATTTGCCTTGGTTCGGAACCGTTATTTCCTCGCCAATCCCTGGTGGACTGGAGCTGTGGGGCTGTCACCGCCCTCGCGGGTCCTGGGGCCTGCACGCTGCGCTCCCCACCTAACTTGAGAGGAAGTCGCGCGCTGATGACTTTATTTTATTTCAGTTCTTGGGAAGTACGACTCTTAACTCGGTGTGCTTGCCTCGGGTCGGTGCCCGGCATTATTTGGGTAGCCCTTCTCATGTAATGTGTGCAGAGGCTGGGAGGGGGCCCGTAGGGGGTGTGTTGCTCGCTGCCTCAGGGGCTGGTCAGGGCGCTGCGCTCAGTCCCCTTTGTGCTGCTCGGCTCACACTCACAACTCCTTATTGACCACTGACTATTTGCCTCTAATTATTTACCATCCCATATTTCTCCACTGATCATTGGGCACCCACTATTGTGATACTCATTAACCACTCGCTCTTTGCTGCTCCGTTTATACCACCAGTTGCTATTTACCACGGTTATTATTGTACCACCACACCAATTTAAAATTTTATGATTTCTATCGATTTTCTCCCAAGTTTTGCTTTGTATTATGTCGAGTCATCCATTTCTTCCTATGCTCTTCTTTCGTTACTGGACACCTTTGAAGGCGTCCAGAATTCACCCTTGCTCTTTAACGCATGAGATGTACGTACTGCACGCGAAATTAACGAGCGTGGAACACGTTAGTCTGCGTTAGTGGCGGTTGAACATCTTTCCTCGGCTGAACTCGTGCTTTTGCCGAGCGAGATGTGGTGTTAGCAGGTATTATTTTGTACCTAAGTAAACATATGCCATACCTTTCCACTTCAGCCAAAATAATTCGAGGGAGACGGGGGTGCTGGAATTGGCAACCGCGCGGCGCAGGACTTGCACGCTTGTGTGCTTCTTGTTCCGCGTGTGACGAAGTCGCTGGCAGCAGAGCTGCTCCGATGACTCCTGGCTTGCCGTCCTTGCTGGGTCTGGGGCAGCTGTGGTGCAGTCCGTCACGGCTGTACAGAGGTGTGGGGTCCACTGGTCGAGGGATAGTCCATTTGTTTGTTTGGTCACATTACCAGTGTTGAAGTTTATATAATATGCGTCCAAAAAATATGGACCACGCAAAGCCCCGAGCTGCGATGCATGCGGTGGCGACTGTACGCGTACTGTGCGGCGAGCGTTAGGAGCCTGCCGGCTGGTGCCTGCAGCGTAGGGAGCGCCGCGCTCTGAAGCTGTTGCGTGAAACTCCCTGGTCTCCTGCTGCCACGTGGGGCCCCGACATGCAGTTCTCCCTCCCAGTCCTCCTGTCGTGTGCTGAGAGAGAGGAGGCAGGCACAATCAGGCATTTCTTTACCAACGGTCGACAGATCTGAGATAAATTTTTTGCGCTCCTTGCTTTGTTTGAATGCTGAATTTTGTGATTTCTCATATGTCTGTGAAAATACAAATGAATTTCCGCCTGATTTAAGAGTATAATTGTTCGGATAATTTCGGTATGATTGTGACCTAATGCTGAATTGGACGCTTAAGTTTCCCCGTCGCTCATCCCCTCAGGGGACATAGGGCTAGGCAATGGGATTAGGTTTGTCTTTTGTATACTATGGGGCCTGGCATTCCTGAGAGGGGTCTGATAGCTTTCACTGGCTGAAGATAGGGTTTCGGGACTTCTATCTTTCGTGCCCACTCGGTTCTTTTAATTTTTCAGAACTTCTTTGCTGTCTGTGTTTTTTTCGTGATAGAAAGTCTTGAAGTTGATGCATCTATGCACAAGGAATCCTCTGTGGGAACATATCTCATGCATAGATTCCCCGTTCTATTTATTCCCCACTAAATAGTCGCTAGTGTTCGCTCGCTCTGGATCCACATGTGACGTGTGTGAGGAGCTTTAAAGTAACTAATCTCCGCGCGCTCCCCTGTCGCTGCTGCTGGTGGCCAGCCCCGAGACTTGCGAATGCCTTCCCTGCGCGGGTGAGGGAGGGAGGCGAGCAGACGGCCCTGCGCTGACGGCTGCACGTGATCAGCCAGAGGCGTGAAGCCCCACGCTCTCAGTCGCCAAAACTGTGTTCGTGTCTCTGGGTAGACTTCTTGTCTTGTTAATAAGCTAAATGAAAACTTTTCGACGTGTAAAAATATGGTAATTTGAAGACGAGACGACGTGTTGAAAATTGGTGCTGAATATTCTGATTTAGCACTTTTCTAGAAGTGGCTACCATCTCAAATTGTTTTTATTCTTCTTATCACTATTTTCCGTACCCCGACCGCGCTTTAGCTCCATCGTCAGCCCGCACCGCTATGGCCGCCGCCATTCTCTTCTCGCTGGCATTGTGCGTGTGTCGTCCGTGAGGGTCAAGTGCTGTCGCGGGGCACACGAGTAAGTTTATTTCTAGGGCGCCTCCGCTGACACTGTCCGTTTGTGAGCTTTCTTCAATTAGACCGAGCCCGCGGATTGCCCTCTCCTTCCTTCGCCTCACGTCCAGTTGGATAGTTTGCCTCTTCTCAAGGTCTCCTGCAATTTTTAAGCGCCACTGCGCTCTTGAAAGCGTTAGGAATGAAAAATAAAAATATGAAGCCCTGCAGAAATTTATTGTTTATGAAGCAAAAAACGCTTCGAAATACCATTCAAAGCGCATACGGTGGCATTTTACAGCGCTGTTTGATTTCTCGAACTAATTTTTTATGGAAAATCTTTGAAGATGTACTAATAAAATTTAAATGGAGAGACTCGACGCTTCTAAGTCAAGATCGAACGCACGGGAGGTCGTGACTCACACGCGTGGAGGCGTGCCTGTGAGCTGGTCCCGCTGTGTTCTGATTGCGTGGAGACGAGCTTCGTGCTCTCATCTTGTGGAGAGGGGCGGTGTGTCCCTCGGCTCCCTTAATGCTTTCTTCCATTACTTGACATTTCGTTGGTGCAGAGAAATCTTCACCAAGTGTAACTTGTACGTCTTTTACAACTGCGCAATGAACATATCGGTTGTCACCGAAAATAGACTCTTGCCGAGCCTCTTTCTTTCATATTGAACCTCGCTGAATGTATAAAAAGCACCTCAATGGATCCCTTCCTCGCATTGGTTGTTGCCTCAGATTATGGAGCAGCATTCGAGGTGCGTGTTGACGTGAACGCCCAGGAAACTTTGGCTGGCCTGTGACCCGCGCGTGGGCTGAACGGCAGCGCACCAGCCCCTCCTCATGGTGCACGTTCATCTTGAATCTGGCTAGGAGCGCGCCTTCCCCGCACCAAAGTGCGGGTGCCGCCACTGTGATGTCTCCGGGGTTAACCACATCAAGTAAGTTGGTGTCAGGAGACCAACTCTGCACTCGACTAACTCTGAGTATTGCACACTGGTTTGGGCTCTTCGAAATTGGCCCTTCCATTATGAATGCGGCAACATCCCAACTCTTGCTCGAGGAGCGTCCTCTGTGTATTATAAATCTGTGACCGCGTGAGAAAATGCCGACTCCAGCGAACACCTCCAGGTCTACTTAATTGAAATAACTTCAGCACTGACGATGAACTTCCGTGAAGTTAGCCTGTGAGTAATTTTACATGAAAAGCGTCTTCATTCTTCAGTTGTATAAGTCATACTTGAACACTTATTCCTGCATCAGGAAAGTGGCCCCTCCGCATCAAGTGGCTAGCCGCCACATCAAGAAGGTGCTCTAACATTCGCTCTACAGAAAGAGCTTCCCGATAGAAGTTCTGGGGCTGATCCCAGTTGCCTCTCGTCAGGGTGTCGCTATGAATTGTGGTGGCGGCGTTCCAGTGTTGTGGCAGAGTGCAACTTACTACGAATGAATAAACAAAAATATTTATGGAAAATGCGAGTCTGACTCAAGAAGTGAATGTTAAACTTGGGAGAGGTTTTAACATTATTGTTGCCAGTGCGCGTTCCTTGGAGACCTGGAAAAATTTCCGAATGTTAATTTTACCAGAATACCTTTTCTTTTTTCTTAGGCTTGTTTTATGCCGAGATTTTACCCATTTTATGCCGGTCCCCTGAGAAAGTCCGTTTTAGCCGAACTATGAGCTGCACCGTAGTCCGTGGTTGTGACGTGCCGTCGCCACGTCCTCACGTCGCGATGAAGTTCTTTTGCTGGCCCCTCGAGGAGCGCTGGGCCGCGCGGCGCACGTCAGGCGGCCGCAGCGCTGACGCCTCGTCGTCATTGGAGTCAGCGGACAACTCGTCACTGCGGTGCCGCGAGCTGCGGCGGCCTGCAGTCCGACTGCCGCCTCACGGCCCAGCCTCCACGTGAGCCTCGGTGAACGTGTAAATAACGCGTCTTCCGCTCGCGTCTTCTGGGATAGATCAGCGAGCGAGTGAATTTCGTTAGTAAGTAAAGTAACTTTAGCGTTGTTTGCATCTCCCATCAATTGTGTAAACCTTATTTCCTTCCCAGAGACTGATAAAAAAAAACATACGGATACAGATTTTCATTGCCTCTCATGTTGGCGTGGCTAAGGATGTCATCGCTCCTCACTCGGCCGCTCGTAGCGCCACTGCGTCCACCCGCTTTGGGCGCCCCCATTGTCTGTGTGAGCTTCAGTGCAAATGGTGTGGACGGTAACTTTTGTAAATACATGTAGCTGTAACTTGGGGGTTGTCCGCCACAGTAGTCTATATTCATGTACTACTTTACGCCTCAAAGATACGTTTCAGCCATCCTTGACACTTGACTACCAGCTGTAGACAACATCAACAATTTAGAACACATTCGCACACAATTGACACTACAAGCACTGGACAGAACAGACATGAACAAAATACTCAATAACCACCCACCTGACATTAGCAGCACAGAGACGCAATTCTCTAGGTCGGAAAGAGTACACCTTACACGACTTCGCTGCGGTCCCCACACCTCACTCAACATGTACAAACACAGACTGGATTCCACTCAGCCGAACCTATATCCCAACTGCCAGGTACATTCCCACACAGTAACCCATCTTCTTTTAGACTAACCACTTGGCTGCTCTTAGACAACAACACAACATTACATCCATCCATCAGCTTTGGACGCATCCGGTGTTGGTGGCTGCCTTCCTGCGCTGCGCAGGCATCGTGCAGTAAACGATGTCAGGGAACGCCTTCTACTACTATATCCATGTAAAAGGTAGCGTTTTCTCTTCATTTTCTACTTCACTTTTTCGCGTAGGTTATAGAAGTGTCACGTGAAATTCTGCGGGCATTTGCTAGTGTGAGGTGAACTGCGCAGTTCCGAGTGGCGACTCGCCACCGTCGGGCACTTCAGTCGTGAGGACGACCCTCGGTGATGGAGGACACCCGCCTCAGGAAAATATTACAATACAAACTTACGCTGCTACACCGAAATGGAATAAAAATGAGGTCATGATAGAAAAACTTCACATTGCGGTAAGATTCATAAATTTACAATATTCACAGGCGTTACAGTTCCTTAACACGACCCTGTACACCTACCCTACCTACAGCATTCAGGTGTCACACGCACACTCGCTGGCACGACACTTGACGCCTTCGTCTCTCTGACGTGCACCTTCCAGAGCTGCAGGTCCAGACACACTAAAACAGCACTAAATACAAATTAGGGCTCTGGTCCAGTGGGTAGGAGGGGAAGCAACAGCATAAACCGATTCTGAGCCTGACAGCGTCGTGCGTTTCCCCGATTAGTAGATCTAAGGAGACAACGCGTAACAAAATGGATTGTAAGAGAAACTTAAAATTTAAGCGTGAATCCTGCGCCGGCCTGCTGCCCCCCACCGAGGAAGAAGCCTGGCACGCCGTGGTCGTCGTCGCCCTGGGGAGAGAAAAGCATTAGATTGTACGCCACTCGAGAGCTGGAGGCCTGACAGGAGAGCAGTGCTCAGCGCTGCGGCCGTGACGGGTGCCCCCTGTACCTACACAGGGCACGAGCTCGCACGGCTCACAGACTCGTTTGCGTCCTCAACGGTTCATTTCACGAGCTCGGAACGATGTGACCTGTTCTTTTAATTTGCTGCCGACTTCAAATCGAGAGACGAAGGCGTCTGTCGGCTGAACAAAAGGTCAGATTTGATAGAGTAGACATGGAGCTTTTTTACGAGTTAGAAACAATCGACATATTTTAACTCTTTTAGGCATTTAACGACTTGCTAGCATGTTATCGTAAATATTATAGCAATCTGCTTCCACTGCACGAAATAAGACTATTGCAGCTACGGTACGTAACACTCATCTCATTTAAAACATTAAAAAAGTAGGTAACGCCTCACGATAGCACCGGGCGATGCCGTATACATCACGCGAGCGTCTATGAGAGTACAGTTTGGCACAGAGAGTGTCCCAAACGACTGGTCGAAAGTAACGCATTATAGCTCAAAACTTGTCGCCATGGTAACCTGCCCTGCTCGGGACAAGAGGCAGCGGCTCGGCGGGTGGTGACCGCCACTGAGGGACTCGGTGCATGATAACCGGCGAGCCCGTCAGCGGGCGGCTGCAGCCTCTGGCTAGGGAGTGCCAGTCTCTACCGCACCATCATTAACGTTAATATTAACGTGTGGTAATTGTAAATAACCTAACTCGGAAATAAATAAAATATATATTGTTTATACTCTGTATAATGTAACATGAAGAATTGAAAACTAATAAAGATAAAGGCTCCAGGGAGGGATTGTTTAACTTTTTATTTCCGCGGTTGATAACTGTTCCTTCGTAGAGTCTTTATGTTTCACCGCGTGTGTGAGAACTTAGTCACGAAATTACGCATCACAAAAGGTTGTGGTTAACGCACTTGACGTCTGATTAAATAATTAGAAAAACTGGGGATAGCGGGTGGCACCCACAACTGTTATAAAGGGTATAGAGCGTTTAGGGCAGCAGTCACGAAATTAACCTCTTAATGACTAAAATGTCTGGACAATAAGACCACAGTCTTTTTATACGAAAACATAGCAGCAGCCTCATGAACAGGTCCAATGGTGCTGCTGGTCCTCACCAACCACACGCCAGGACTGCCATGCTATGTGGTCACCGCGCTAACGAGTCTTCGAGTTCTAACGCCCGACCAATCTGTCACGAGACCCTACGTATGATCTAGAGGTGGCCTGGTCGACCCGACGTTTCGCGACTCACGAGATCTTTGAAGTTTTTCCCCCCCGAGGGAGGCTTGGGGGGCCGGTTGGGGTCCTCAGCCAAGGAGATGCCGTTGGGGTTCTCTGACTTGGCGGGCCAGGTGGGGAACATGGCGGGGGGGATGGCGGCGGGAGGCTCCACGTGGAAGTAGTCGTGCTTGAGCGCCTCCTGGCAGGTGATGCGCTTGTGGGGATCGTACGTGAGGAACCTGCGGCGAGGGGGGTGTATGGTTACGATGACTGTGGCGTGTGGTTGTGCCGAGTTGCACCGTGGCTGCAATGAGTGCAGCATGAGCACACCCGCTGAGACCATGGCTGCTTCGCACAACTGCCACAAGCGCAACAAGATCCCCACACCACCCATCCCCACCACGGTCTGACACCTCACCGCCCACCAGCAGAGGAGCCCGCAGAGGAGCGGCACTCGACAACAACCAAGATAATTTTCATCTCGCTGCATGTACTAGAATTATAATTAAAATGAAATACAGAAAAAAAAATTTCCGGAATAAAGTTTGAAAAATCAGACCGAATTATATGCATTAACTTAATTACCTTACAAAAGAAAATAGAGTTTTCCTCGTCAACTCAAAATCATTCATTCCGTCCTCCTGCCACTCTCACTGATCACGACTGCAACTGAAGGAGAGAGCTCAGGAACTGGTGTGAAACTGTCGGTGCAGAGACAGCTGCTCCCCAGAGCGCCTAGCCCCACTTCGGGCCAGGTGACCCAGCAGAGGCGCTCACCTCATCCCAATGTCAAATTGACCCCATTGCCCAAATTGCGCCACTGCTAAAGTGGCCCCAGCCCAAAAGTGTCCTCACTTGTTCATGAGGAGGAAGCCTTTGTCACTGAGGCGTTCCTTGAAGCGCTCCCTGAGGTGGTTGTAGGGGAACTCGGTGAACTGCGTGCGCTTCACGACCGGCAGCTGGCTGTAGCCTGGCCAGATGGCGTCGCTCGGTGTGCCCAGCTCCTGCGACACACACGCGGACAATTTAGTTCTGTGGCGGCACAGGTGGCGGCCCTAGAAAGGACCACTCGGCCCCCTCCTGTTTGCCATATGCTATGGCCTCGACACAAAACCCCCGCATGGTACTCAGACGTCACGGAAGACAACGACTCGTACCGTCTGGGAGCTCGCTGTCGGCACCTCAGCTCGCTGAACAAGACCAGGGAGGCCGCAACAGCACCTCAGCCTCCCTCACGTACACGCTATTTTGGTCCAGAAAAATACATCGACAGATTCTCGTCCGCGCGGTACACTCGCAGAGTTAACAACTGCCGCAATGGAAGACGATTTCACTTCGGTCTCAAGGGACACGTGGACAGAAGGACGATGGAGGCCCCTCAGACAAGTAAAATATATATGTGGCGGGCCTCGCGCATGAATTCAAAAACTCACCCCATAGGACCCCCACTGCTGTCTCTAACTTCAGTGACGCGACCAAATACTCGTATAACAAACGCATTTTGGCTCGCCTGACGGTCGCCCACTAACACAGCATATTTCATTTGCATTGAAGATTCCGCCAACTTGCTGCTTGCACTCAATTTCAAACCATATTTTACTTCCCACCATTGGCGACAAAGCACTAAGCCGAAGTTAGGAACAATTTCCACACAAATGTGGACTGCTGCCAGCGCCGTGAGCGCGTGAGGCCTGGGACGTGTGCGGGCTGCCGTCAGCACAGCGACACCAGACTACGGGTCCATGGTTAGTAGTGGTGATGGCGGTGGCAGTAGTAACACTAAGTTCCTAGCGCTTTAGTAGCACAGACCACACCCCACTACGGCATCCTACGTCACCGACGGAAGATTTTTTTCTGAGTCATTAGCGGGGAAACGACACACTCTCAACAACGGCGAGCGTACGAATCATCAGTACAATGATAAGTAAATCTCTCAAAATCAATTGAACTCTTAATCGAGCATAATGCTGTAACATTCAGCGCCTCTGTCACACAATAAAATATTGAAACACGTTCAATACAACTTCGAGTTTAATAATTCTCCGTTAATATACGAAGATTTAAAAACGGTAAGCGGAAGCCCCGCGTTAAGGCACCCACTATAAATTACTCCATCATTCGAGACGTGAGCCCGCACTGCAGTCGAGGCTTGACTTCGCATTTCGTTTCAGCAAATTGACTCTTATCTTCTTCACTAAAACCCACACACTCACACAATCGCCGCGTCAAACCACGGGCCTATTTCAACTTTGAGGGAATTCTTGTCACAAAAATCAAACCCCTCGAGTAAAAACACTACAGTCAAAACAACGGCTCTCTCAAGCAAAATTATAAAATGTACATTTTCTTGATAAGTGAATGGATGTCATAGTACACAAGCAGCGTATGATTAGCGATCTAAGCTGAGCGTGAGGCGGCACCACTACTGACACACACCACTGCACCATGTGTNAGAACACCTCGCATACTCCCAACTAGCACAGGAAGGCGTCGACACTCCAGGCCACGAGTTGCGCGGTCATGGCCTTCTGCCTCAAACCAACTTTAGGTCATTACCTATTATGCTGGCCTAACGAAGCCAAGGCTGCTCACCTTGAATATCCTGTTGAGCTGGTCGATCTCGCTCTTGCCGGGAAAGAAAGGCTCCATGGCGAGTAGTTCTCCGAATATGCAGCCCACGGACCACACGTCGATGGCAGTCGAGTAGAGCTTAGTCCCCAGCAGGAGCTCAGGGGCGCGGTACCACAGCGTCACAACAATGGGGGTGTACTGCTTCAGCGGCGACCCATACTCCCGGGCCAGACCAAAGTCCCCCACCTGCAACGCGCATGTAGTTGTCAACAAAGTGCAAAAGTTTAGGGAAGTGATTTTCAAGGGAAATAACATCCCTGACTGCTCGTATACGAACAATTTTTTAAAACATAACATCCCTGACTGCTCACACACAAACATTTTTTACGAAATAACATCCCTGACTGCTCACACAAAAACATCCCAAAAGTAAGTAAAAATTTTTTCTCACAGCACATATTTATCCCAAGCAAACGAACTCTATATCTTTCCCCATGTTTATCTTTAAAGTACAATTTGATTTTCGTTCAACAATGAAATGTGTACTTACACCGATGACTACCTGGAGCCTCTTGAGTCACAGAACAAATACTAAGCTTTTTTACGCACGCACAGGGGGCACGAAAAATCAGATGACTCACAAAATAAATGCCAATAGCATTAGATGCTGCAAGCCACAAGGCATCCAAATAATACGAAATTATGTACAATAATAAAAAATAAAGTTTCTCCGTTAGCCCACTCTCAATGTGGCGCGCAAGAGAAGGTGAAGGCTACTCCAGAGAAGTCGTGCGGTTATTCAAGGAGCCGTGCACATCACACGAGCTAAAACTCAACATATCTCAAATATTAAAACTAGTTTTCATAACAATTAAACGCCCTCTAATACTTAGCTTGGCATATTTCAGCCTTCCAGAATGAACATGCAACGTGAATACTAAAATATGCAAGACTGTAACCCCTGCTGTTAGAAACTACACTTTCTACTTCACTGGAATGAGAGCGAGCCTGGAGTGGGTCTGCTCATCACAACTGCCCGTTTTGATTAGGGCAACGTGACGGCTGCGCAGGTTAGGTCAGAATGACCCTGCTTTGATAATAAATATAAGAGGTAATAAGGAAAATGACGCACCTTGAGGATGCCGGTGTGAGACAGAAGCAGGTTAGAGGTCTTGAGGTCCCTGTGGAGTATCCAGTTGTCGTGCAGGTGGTGCACGGCCCGCAGCAGCTGCAGCATGAGCGTCTTCACCTCCCCCAGACTGAAGGACTGCTTCTTCTTGCTCATGGTCTCCATGAGGGATTTGAGGTCGTGCTCAACGTAGTCCATCACTATGTAGATCTTGTCCATGTTGCTGCCCACCACGATCTCCCTCACGGTCACGATGTTGTTGTGCTGACCCTAGCAACGTGCAACACGTCAACGGTAATTTTTTTTACTCGGTGAAGTTCATCGAAATTCAAGTAGTAGTAGTAGTAGTAGTAGTAGTAGTAGTAGTAGTAGTAGTAGTAGAATAGAGTTACTAGCGCTTCAGTAGTAGGGCATAAAACGCGCCGAAAACCAAAGCTTATACGAAAACAGTTCCAACAGAATTCATTAATAGGGTCACAATTGATATTCTAAATAATTAGCTGCAACAAACAAAGGTGGTAGTCACCACGTACAGAGAACCAAAATAGTCTTCAATCAGTGTTACCATTTCCTACATGATCCGGTCACCGCCAACACAAGATTCAAACAACGACTCAGAGTTTATCAATATTACATTCAAAAACGAAAATGAAACGATGGATCTGTATTCGAAATTCAAAAATGTTCTGCCATACAGATCTGCCATAAAAGGCCTAGTATTTTAGAGGTCCTGCGCTCAAGTTGTAGGTTATAAAAGTAGTAGAAAAAAGCTACTGACGTTTGACTACCCAAACCTTCAGCCTGCTGAAACTTTTAGCTTATACCAAAATTGTTCAAACAGTGTTCACTTGTGAGGTTAAAATAGGCTGATACTCTGTATGATTACATCCAATAAACACAGAAGTAGTAGTCACCACAGACAACATCACCTGAGCAGCAGGACAACATCACCTGAGCAGTAAGAAATACAGCCATAACATCACGTGACCAACAAGACACAGCGATGGCTTGCGCCTCACCTTGAGCAGGGTGTTGATCTCCCTGAGCGACGTGATGGGGAAGCCTTCCTTCTCCTTCTCCATCTTGAGGCGCTTGAGCGCGACGATGGTGTTGTTGCACTTCTCCCTGGCGCGGTACACGACCCCGTACGTGCCCTCTGCTATCCTGCATGGGCCACAGTCGCGTCAGCGCAACGTGCTACAGTCGAGCAACTAGGATTGATTGAAGTCTTAGAAATCAACCGTGCAATTCAACTAAATAAACACCTTCCAAAGAAATCATACTTGCAAGGCCAAATTATGGTGATTATGTCACACGAGTAAAGATTTATAATTACACGAGTTATACTTCTAATAAGTTTATCAAAAAAGTAGCACGCTACAAAGCACACAGCAGGGCACCTGTGCAGCACCAGCACACAACAGAGCACCTGTACAAGACCAGCACACAGCAGGCACCTGTACACCAGCACACAGCAGGCACCTGTTGAGGCACTCGAACTCGTCGACGGAGCGGCAGCCCATGATGGCGGGGAAGTAGGAGGGCAGCGCCTCCTTCATGGGCACCGGGCTGCGGCTGGGGGACCTGGCGAGCTCTCCTGACGCTGAGCTCACGTCTGATAGTGCCTGACGCCTGCAGAAAGAGACCACCCTGTTAGTTGAGTCCCTGCTGTCCGTAGCAAGAGATGAGTCCATTAGTACAGTCCCTGCTACCTACAGTAGGGCACCACCACAGTCCCTGCTGCCTGCAGCTAGAGACCACCCTATCAACACAGCCTTCACCAACCCGCCTCACCGCTACTCACTTGGGGGAGTCATTCCGTGTCTGTGGTGTCGCTGTCCGAGTCTGAGCAAACAAAATGAGCTAGTGAGGCTTCCTTCCCTGGAGCCTGCGGGGGCTGGTTCTTGATTGGCACCCAATCAAAAGTTGCTATTAAGAAGCCTTCCAGTAGGACCATCTTAGCTATATGCTTACATATTCAAGGGTAATTGTGAAGCATTTTCTGCTCTCACTTCATGTTTTAATTTTCCGAAGTTACAAAGCAAAATTTGCATCTACCTAAATGTAGAAATACGGAATTGTAAATAGCAGCCGCTCAGAGTGAAGCAAGCGAACACCCCAGTTGGAGCCCTCACCAGCAAGCTACACAAATGGCAGGCCCCTAACCCTACCACCAATTGCTAAGTTATTCATGCACATAATCGACATGATCAATCTACATAAATGATTGCCTTGAAAAATTCATGCAAATAATCGTTATAAATAAGGGATGTAAATATCCCTTCTGACCAATCAAGATAAGTTATTGCACCAAATTACCAAATAGCAAATGACACACACCAGATGCAGAGACAAAACAGGACCAGTTGGCCCCGGTGTTCCACTCATGAGTGGCGGTCACTCACCGGAGTCGGAGGAGGACTCTGACGATTCTGAGTCGGACGCATCGGAGGTCTTGCCGTCATTGGCCTTCTGGCCGTCACTGGCAGCAGAGGCAGGCCGGGTCAGGGGCCCCTCCTCAGGCTGCTCGTCCTGCTTGTCCTCCAGCTCCTCTTCAGCCTCGCCTTCGTTCTCGCTGATGATGTGCACCTCGTCTGCACGTGCCAGGGAGCAGAACTCACCATCAGATAAAAGGTGTACACTCACCATCACAGGAGGTGAAGGCCCTGCCACTCCGACAACAACTCCTTAATTATAAGACACAAATCCCGTACTATCCTTGTAATCTTTTATGGCTAAAGTTTATTTATTACAGATAAAAATTTTTAACGAAACGTTTTCATTTTTATGAACTCATTCTTAGGCTACTCAATTTATTTCCTTCCTTACCAAATTTGATAATAAGTTCTCGTTCCATTGCTGAACTGATGTCAATTTTAGAGCACTAGGTTGGAGTTCCATGGACTATGCTATAGTCAACAACAGCTCCATTGAGAGACACAGGCTGAAGACTTCTTAGCACGGTACTCGCTAACACCGAGCACTTCTGACCAGCACATGCAGCAGCTGCAGAGGATCGCTCGACGTCAGCGGTGGGCTACACCACGCGCCCCACCACCAACATTACCCCATTCTGATACCGAATTCCCTAGTGCTATAGGAAAATTCTGTGCTGTATAAGATAAAAATTCGTCTAGCGACACCCCAGTAGCCCACATAACCTTTGATCATCACACATAAATCAGGGGCGTGGTAGACACTTTCCTACACCAACAATGCCCCCGTTTCCATCTTCTGCTCAACTCCCTCCTTGTCGACTTTCAAACGCACGAAGTGGACACCACTCGCTAGAGGAGGTACAGTACAGCCCCACACCCACCATCCGCTATGTCTTTCCGGTGCTTCTTTCTCTTGTGCGAGCGGGCGTCGGGGGAGAGGGAGGCTCCGGTCTCGGGGGAGTGGTCAGCAGAGGGGTCGGCGAGGGCCCGGTGGGGGTAGATCAGGTCTGTGATGTCGACCCTCTTCTCCTCCTCCTTGCGCTGCCGCCGCGACTCCACGTCTCGCTGTGACTGCTNGTGATGTCAACCCTCTTCTCCTCCTCCTTGCGCTGCCGCCGCGACTCCACGTCCCGCTGTGACTGCTCCTTCTGTTTCTCTGTGGGCACGAAACAGCGTCACGACACAAAAAAATGTTGTGCAAGTCACCCGGGCTCATTGTGAACACAAGACTTGATGTGCACAGCCGAAAGCGAGGCTGCAGCTGCCGGTGCTCAGGCACGGCCACGCAGAGAAACACAGTTTGCAGCAGTGGCGGGTTGAGGCGCCTTATTATCTCGAGGGATCATTGCCAGCCTCACAAAGTACTCCACGTCTTCATAATTGTGAACTGCGATCAAATTTGGACAAAATTCTTACTCTACAATGACGAGAAGCTATCGATAAGATTGCAGCTAGTTTAGCACGGAAGCCTAACTGCAACCTAATGCATATTTGCAGTGACACTAAAGCTAGTTCTGCAAGAGCTAGCACCAATTCCACGAAATGGTCCAATAATGGACAATCGGTCCATTGAGGGTTAAAATGAAGGCGTTAAGGTTCTCCATGGCAACGAGGCCCCGGTCTCCCGGTCCCCTGCGGCCCCACCACAACCGCCGCTCGTGCCGCCACGGGACCTGTTGACTGCTCAGCTCACGCTCACATCGAGCGATTCATGCTTTGATGTCTGATAACTTCACTTTTGTAGCGCTCACATTGCGTGCCAGCTGACACAGCTAAACGCTCTCACTGGTCAAGTTCTTGCAGGAGATCGTGACATCTGAACGGTTGCCCCTTTTGGCACCACCATCTCACTCGCCTGCTCCATCAGCCACAACAAAGCCACTCACCGGCCGCCATCAGCCACTCACCGGCCGCCATCAGCCAC
>VOMN01066515.1:0-11838 GCA_014899125.1 Orchestia grillus | reverse complement strand
GGACTTTATAGCGCCGGACTTTATAGCGCCGGACTTTATAGTACCGGACTTTATTGTACCGGACTTTATAGCGCCGGATTTTATAGCGTCGGATTTTATAGCGCCCCGCTTTGTAGCGCTCTCTTTATAGCGCTCTCTTTATAGCGTCACGATCTATAGCGTCACGATCTATAGCGTCACGCTTTATAGCGTTACATTTGAAGCCTCCCTTACCCCTGGGATAGATCTCATCATTAGATTTGTGCCCTAGAGCTCATTGTTCCTGAGCGTCTAGTCGGCACAGAGGAGTACGAGCTTTCCCTTCCGCAACATTTTGTGTCACGTCACCTTTCAAGATTTTAAATTAATGCACGTTTCTTGTGTTCTGAGGTTCTAAATATTCCTTTCAGAAGTAATCACCGAATATTCATTTCTGTCATATTGCATCTCGTACGCTCGGGGTGAGCTGGCGAAGTCTGTTCTCGTCTTATATTTTTGACGGTATTTCTTTCCTAGAATACTCGACGATGGCCAGCAGCGACTGAGGAGTGCGGCATGGTGTGAATTTCTCCCTTCACTTTGTTTAGATTCAAAGTTTTGCTTTCTTTCAGCCTCACTCGAGCTTCCTGCACTTGGACGTGAGTTCTTGTCCCGTCTTCATCAATTTCCGACGAACGTCTGAGACTGATGACTTCAGACGGGGTTGTTATTGCGCCAATTTGCATGAAACGGGGCGAAGGAGATGTGAGATGACCAACTACAATCTAGTTGAATTGGAGAATTGTTGTTACTGTTTTTTAGGTGTTCTTATGTCAGCATTCATTACTTTCATTTGCTGTGTGTAGCAAAGAAAATATAGAAGGATTTTGTTATTATATATATATTTATATCTATACCGAAGTTATGACTAATGCCTCGTCTCAACTACGTGGACTAAATCTGTACTAATTTTACGAATGTTGGCGTGTCACACTTTTTTAGCATTGATCAGAAAGGTTGAAGCGCAATATGCCGTACCATTTGAAGTCACGCCGGCTCCGTGAGCAATGTAAAAACCTCACGGCCGAAACCTGACCTAATCTGAAGTTTGGGATTCCCAAGTCTCTATACAGAATTGTTGTCGGCGATCGTTTTACCTATTTTCTTACGACCGTTCTTGTTTTTAATGTAACTGTTATTATTCGGAAATAAATTTGGTAATATTTGAAATAAACTGAGAAATCCAGCGAAAGTCACTCATGAACCTACATTAGTTGTATAGCTTAGTCCTTCAATGAAGTGCTCCCGAGGGCCAATCTAGAGTCCTTTGCAACAGGTGGCTACATCAGAGTTCTCTTCAAGAGAGCGGCTTTTCCTTTGCAGGAGAGCGGTTTTCACTTTGCAAAAAATAATAATAATGACTCGACGCATGAAGTATCATTGTTCGACCGAAGGCCTGTTAAAAGCCCCCTGCAGTAGTTTAATTGCCACTTGATACGGCAGGCCTTAAGCTAGTTTTACGATATCTTGCGTTTCCAAGACCTGAATTGCCTAGGTCGTGGATGAGAGAGTCCAAATCACTTATCCATATAATGTGTTTTTTAGCGGCATTCAAAATATATGCTACATCGTGATCCCAGTGAGAAAATGGGAGCTTATCTGAAATCATACAGGTCACGTTCAAAAATTATTTCAGATCTTGTCTGGAATTATTAAAAATGTGTTATTAGCTTTCTGTTTCTTGTGATAATGTTTCTGTGTCAGCTATGTGGTAAATGATACATCGATAGTCAATGTCCGTGCTCAATCAAACTCTTTAAATTTATCTGCATTGAAGTGACTGACAATCGTATCTTCTATCCGTAACACGAGATTGATTTAGAGATTGTCCTTTGTTTTAGTGGGACGCAACATTTGTGGGGGAGATGAAGGAAACCTAAGGTCCCCTAAGGCTTATAACATGTAAGCTTATAGAGTCTCCTTGTCAGTGTATCTTGATGAATTAGCACTTGAAAATAGAATTATTCGTTACTCGCAATTTTACAGTTATTTTTGCAGAGTCTAATGTGGATTTATGTGTGTAATTTCCCACGCGAGTAGGGTCTCCAAGGAAGGCATTACCCCGACTTCATACTTTCCACCTCACGTTTCTGTGTGCTACCCTTACGTGGGGCTTTTTTGTCAGTATAGTGGTTGTGCCAAGTGAGACATTGAAATGTATCGTCCTTGTGGTGTAGTACAATCAATATGCAATGATTTCCAGTGTACATGTAGTTTTTTAGATTAATATTATAGTTGAAAGAATTTTATGAAATTTACAGAGTTTATCAAGTTAGTACTTTTCCGTCTATTGTGACCTCCTCCGTACTAATGGGACATTTTTATCGAGTTCTAAATCTAATAATTTGTTCGTCGGTGAACTTATGAAGTGGCTCTGTGTTGAATTTGGACCAGATTTGCTCATTTTGAATAGTGTGCCGTGTTCGTATAACTTCATTCTTTTGTTGAGAGTGCGCGATTGATTGTGTAATAACTTATAATTATTTTTCAGGCATTGAATGATGTGATTTGAGACAGTTTAGTGTAGTCAATTTCTCGTGTGGTTAGAAAGTATTCCGAGTGTCTCAGCACGTGCGTCTCTGGGGCACGTCGGGGTCCAGCGTCCTGCTCTCCTAAGTCCTTGTGAGTAAGTCATCAATCTGTTTTTTGCTTTCTTTTACCAAACGACTCCTTAAGTAAGTCGCATTTATTCTAGTTTTGATGCATTTGAATTTTGAGATTAACCTGATGAAGACGTCACCGTTGCCAAGAATAATGAGCACTAAAAATTATACAGCCTGGTCTCAAATTTTTATTTTAACGTTCGAAACTAGGGTGAATATGCACACAAGTGCGCAAAATGATGAAGATTATATTCTCTATTTTTCTAAATGGAATTTATTCGAAAAATAAATTGGTTCGTAAAGAGTTAAGCAAGTCAAATTTAATTGTCAAGACACATCGAAGGTTCGTGTGCCTGAAAACAGTGTATTGTTCGACATTAAGTTTTGGATTGCATTTTTTTTTTTGGTGTCTAGTTATGAGTGGTGTAAGATAATTCTCAATTTTTTCATTATAAACATTTGTTTCAATTTCATGACTAAGGAAATGTTCTTCGTTTCTTTTACTAATTGACTACCGGTGCAAATATTATGAAATTGAATTATAAAGAACAACTTTTACTGTGTACACTGAAAATTTGTTGGAAGAATGAGAGTGAGAGTGACAGAACTGGAAGCAAAAGCGGCATCAGAATTAACGCCCTGGTGATTAAAATAATCATTGGGAGCACAGAAGACTCATACTAGAGCTCGACTACTTATAGTAGTTCTTAATCGTAAAGTGGAGAATTTTTTAGGAAAATACAATTGCAGCCGTGTTGCTAGGCCGTTTTTATTGCACGCACGCCTCAGCCGACGGTCTTATCGTCTGGGAACTTCATAAACGGTCTTTGATCTTTCGAACTTAGTGAAATATCGCGAGCACGTCATGAGGTTATCATAATACATCAATTTTGATCTTCACTTCTTTTTTTACTGTACATCTTGTATTATGACCACGCTTTTAAGGAATAGGTAATGAAAGAATTTTTTATGGAGCTTTACTGATTAGGACGTACTCGTTTTGAAACATCTTTGCTGTTTGTGTGAAGCAGCCACTGCGGCATCGCGCCCGTCACCGCTCGCTCCTTGAGAACATTGAAAATATCACCTGACTCCACGAGTTCAGGACGACCACTCGTACGCTCTGCGTCGTGATGGACGCTTTTAAATTACCTAGTAAGTAGTGACAGAGACGTGATACTACTAATCATTAATAGTAGGAGAACGGTCTTATTGTACTGTATGTTGACGCAAGAACTACAATAGATCCCGGAATCAATATAAAAGGCTATTTTCATGTCTGACTGCCCTACTCCCCGTTTACCCCTCAAGGAGCGTAGGATAAGCTACAGGGATAACTAAGTTGGATTTGTCCATCGTCTGCTATGGCGACTGGCGTGTTCAGGGGGCCAATGTTAGGCTACCTCAGATATATGTATATAACCTTTCCGGACTTCTATCGTTCATGCCCAATTTGTTATTTCAAAATTACCCACCTTCTTCGCTATATGTTTTTTATTTTTCCTTCCTCATCATTTTTAACTAGTTATTGCCCTGCGCAGGGGATTCTGTATAGGTACACACTTTGTGCGTAAATTCCTCCTTCTCTGTATTCCATTCTAAATAGTCCCTTATTTTCGCTCTCTTTGTATCACATTTCATGCGGCCACGGAGCATTAAACTACCGTGTAATATGATCTGAAGTCTTTGAATTTTGGTTACGTTCATTTTGTTCGTCAAAAGTAATACCTTTTAAGATTTCCTAAATGACAAACATAGAATAGAAAAGCTATATTAAATCAAAGATGGTGTGAATTTGTAGACTTTTATTCGGAAAACGGTTAAACCAACCAACAGCTTGATTTGTTACGCTGGTTTTGGCAGCGCTGCTCAGGCTGGTAAAGAACAAATGCAAATCGAGCAAAATTCGGAGACCAGGTAACGTGAATAAGTGGTCGACCGGCGGTCGCACTCGCATATGCAAGTGTGCTCTTGCTTCTGTGCATCGTGGTTTCAGGCATCCTTCTAGACGTAGGTGGCGTGCAAGGAGTAATGAAAACTACCGCTAAAATTTATTTAATTTATGAAATATTAAATGTGTAGAATTGTATTTCTGAATTTAGACCAGAAGTGTCAACTTCTAGCATTCTTAGGAAACCAATTTAGATTTCTTTAAAAATCATCGACACCTCACGACTCTGACGCAGACTCACTCTGAGTCTGCATTATGTCAAGAAGAATGAATATCACGCTTGACATTATGAGTAATTCTAATTATCGTTATGGGTCAAGATAAATGTTGAAATAAGTTTTCTTGCCTTTTAACTTTATTGGATTTGTCCCTTAACGACAGTAAAACGATTTCTACCCTAGCGACAGCATTACTTGCGATTCAGTTTCTAAAAAGTGGGTAAAAAGTAGGACGGGACTCAAGTAAAATGATAAATCCATTCAAAGGCACAGTAAAAAAAAAGAATAGAGGAGCAGCAGCGAAGAATCATCATCAGTAAAAATAAAAACGAAAATAGCTACGTGGGTGCGAAATGAAACTTAGCATAGACGTCCCAAGCGCCCGTAGACGGCCAAAATTACGTGACATGACGGACATGATGGTGAGACATCCAACCAATTGACAGGCGATTTCACTAATACTGTTTCAAAATTGATGAGAGTTTAACATACAGAAGCTAATTTAACTATAATTCAGTGTATAAACAAATTTTTCATTTTGGTTACCTTTTCGAAAAATAATTACGAAAACATAAAGTTTAGGAATAAATTATGTTGGAAATAAAGATAGTACACCCTAAAAAAATTGCATTTTACAAAAGTGCCTAACATTTACTCGTGTTCATATTGTAGTATATCTACACAGCGGTTGTTCATATAATTAGATTTGTACACATTTCTATGGATATAGCTTCCCAGTATAGCACACCACAGCATGTCTTTGTTTTCGAATAGTCTTCCAGTGACGTGAAACTGCCTTGATAAAATACCGCAGTGATTTTCGACGAGATTCTGTTTAGGAGACTTCGGGGGCCAAGTCAAAGTAGTGATATTGTGATCTTTGAGTCAATTGGTCTTGCAGTATGAATTGCGACATTATCTCACTGGATCATCGAGTTATTCTATTGATGATTGGCCAAGAATAAAAGAAGTCTTCTTTGTAAAATCCCTGGATATTTCAATGCGTTCTGCTTCCCTTCCATTTTTGCCAAACTCGACTTACCTTCGATAGAAAATGCTCCCTAGATCGTCAGAGACTTCCTCCAAATAGCCGCTCGCTAAACACTTGTTCCTTCTTTTTAATCGTGCCCGTAAAATATAAAACTGTTGGGTCTACCCTAGTAAAACAATTTTTTTGAAAAAAGAGCTTTTGACCAATCTTCGTTATACCACACACTTTATCCAGCACCAACTCCGCTCGTTTTTTCTTGTGTGGCCTCGTCAGTGCTGCTAGTGTCTTTCTCCTTTTGTGCACAAAATTTCCTGAAGAGTTTAATAAAATTTGTCGCCTCTTGCTGTTATGATTATGTATGAGAACGTTAGAGGGCTTATGGAGCTTTTCCTCGCAGAAGAAACCTTACTTGGCTGCCTTGATATTCCGTGGCGTACTGGTAACGTGATGGCTTCGTAACCAAGAGAACCTGGGATCGAATTTCGGCCCAGTCGACGCATTTTCACGTAACTAGGGAGTATTTCCCTTGGAAAAGGAAGTTTAAACTACACATTCCTCACATCACTCACCACGCCAGTAGTTGTAAGCCATTGAAAACCCAACGGTAAAACGTGTTGGAATTAATAGTTTTTTTTCCCCACAGCTGGTCTGAGTTAGTTTTGATGAACGTCCGGTCGTTTGACTACTACCGGGCTTTCAATTTATATGTTGGATAGATGTGGTTAGAGTTACTAGTAAACATCCATGAATCCAAAGTGGAACCGCTCCACACAGCCGCCACAGCAATTTGTTCCATAGGGGTACCCGCATCTGTGCTCACACCTGTGCTCGCAGGTGCGTCTGGAGCCGATGTCGCACCTTTCCTCACCGGCGTAAGCTGCTTTTTACAGTCATCGTACTTAGATTTTTCAAGCCCTCTGCTGAAGTGCCAACCTTCCGATTCTAATGCTGTGAGTTTCTGTTAACTATAATCGTTTGCATAATTTTTTGAATGGTAATGTAGTTTTTGTGTTCTAAATTTACCTGTTAAAATATGATATATCAATCCTAAAAAGCCATTTAAAGGAATTTTTTAGTCCTGACGTTTTGCTCGATATGTTGTTATACTAAAAGAGTAATATGCTATAAATTCTAGTGTTTTTAGAGGACTTCCAACTAGAACTGAAAAGGAATAAAGTGAAGAAACTAGAAATGAAGAGTAACTAGAACTGAGAGAACTGAAAAGGAACTAGAACTGAGAGAACTGNCGGGAGAGTTGAGCGGGAGAGTTGAGCGGGAGAGTTGAGCGGGGAGGATTAAGGAAAGGTTTTAATTCACATGTTCAACTCGATATGTTATGCGATAGAAGAATAATATCCTACAAATTCTTGCGTTTTTAAGGACTTCCAATTAGAATTGAAAACTACGAAATTTGAACCTAACCAAAAGCGGGAGCGGATGAGTAATTTCATTGAGTTGCCACCTTTGGCTGCAACGTACGTGAACAGTGTTCAAAACTTCAGTAGCAAAATGATTAGTTGAGGAACCAGTGACGGTGAAAATAACTTAAGCGATGCAGTAGCAGTATATTAAATGGAAACGCTGTTTGTGCAAGTATATTTGAATACATGATGTAGCACTGCAATATTTGTTGACAACTCAAAAATATTGGTAATACGAGATAGGAAAAATATGCTCGTTAATTTTCATGAGGGCTGTGAGCCCAGATTTGCTCATTAGGCATGTGTTTGCTTTGAGAAAGGGAGTCAACTCGCCTCTGAAAATTTTTCGAGAACATTAAAATTGAACGAAATTTTATCAGTGACTTTGCGTTTGTCACTTCTGGACCGCTATTAAAAAAAATAGTTTGACTACGAGAAATAATAAAATCAGAATCACAACTCTTGGCATAGTTTCTCAGTTTTATTTACTCTAGATTAAAGCATATGAGAATAAAAATAAACGTTTCGGGATCTTCAGTACGAACTGAAAAATATTCAGTAATATTTGTACAGAAATACGGACATTAGCAGATTACTTCATTCCATTTTAATACATCGTGTTTGAATGATCTAATTTTGCTCGCTTGTGTCTGAAGTTTTTACATAACTTTTCTAAAATATTTACCAATCAAAATTAATACTCAAATGAACGAAAGACTTTTTAAAAAAGTTTAAATTGACCTAAATTGAGTTGAGGTCGGCTGAAGCAGCAATCAATTAGTATTTGATAAAGAACACCTGAAGAGGACACCTGCCCTCTAAACAACTGTTGTGTTAGCCAAATAGTGTCATGTTTAAGCTGATCTTCTTAGGGCCAATGTTTTAAGAATTTAAAGTGAATACGTGTTATGCTTTTTTTTTTTTAAAGGATATAGCCGGATATACTCTGATTAAATTACTGACACAACTCCACAACCTTTTTAGGACGAACTTTCGAGCTGACAATGTGTAATGATTAAGTGAATATTTTAATTTAAAAATGTATACTTCACTCATTTTTAGAAGAATTTTTTTTTGTAAACGGATTTTTCCTGTATTTGAGTAGGCTAATTTGAAACTGAATTAAACTAGGCTGGATAATTCTAGAATGCTTAAAACAATGGATATAGAATGAACTGATTTTTCCTTAACTTGTGAAAAGAGAGCGCTGAGAGAAGTTCCAACAAAGCAAAATCCAACGTCGTGACTGTTTTGAGACCAAACGTGACTGAAAGTTTACAAAGAGAATGTGATGAAACGATCGAAGCAAGACGTTGTTTCACGAGCTCAGCTGCTCGCGGCTGTGACGATTGTGGTCAAAGAAAACAAGCGTCTCGCTGTGTATTCAAGAGAAGACAGTAGACGTAAGAACACTAATGCGCTACAAAAAATTACGGAAAAGTATAATTTACCGAAAGATTATAGACGGATAATTTTCAAGACCCAGATAAATAGAGAACAGCTGTTGAAGAATAGGAACTTCAATTAATTGATCCGGGAATTTTACATGTCATGTCTGAATCATGCGAGCGAATGAAATGATAAAAGGACAGATCAGATAAATTATTCAACTCCGAGCTCAATTACCGATCTGTTCACTTCAGAAATTTCAACTTTCAGAGTTGCATGAATGCATACTAATGCATACCTAATGTTTCTTAGCATGAATTCGTCGTACTTTTGATTTTAGTTACCAAGTTGAACATTCAACACATTTAACAAACGGAGAGGTCCGAAGTCAAATATGAGAACTTATTCGTTGAAATTGAACACGAGCAGCACAATGCCAAATCTCTGTAACGAGCTGTGTGAATATCATTGATCTCACAGGATGTGACCAGTCGTCCGTTTGCTACGTGGCAGGATGCTCTTCATGAGCTGGGTGGGCGAAAATAGTCACTCGCTACCTTTGGATACTTTTGAAGAACGACTAGTTTGAGCACACCTTCACAGGCCACACCGATGGGTACTTTTTTACCACCATCGCGTTCAAGCTTTCATACCAGAGTTCAAAACTCCGCCTGAGGTATGGAACCCCAGGTTCTCTTGACTAGAAGGCCACCACGCTATTGCTTGAGCTGTAGAACTGAACCACCTTGTAAAATCCCAAGTTAAAATTATACTCGTGCACATCCCTCAGTAGTCGGTCATAAGTTTTTCACAGAGGAACATGAGGAGTGACGGTCGCAACAGTCATGTATGGCTGAATAAAAGCGTTTGTCTCATTTTAAGCTCTAAATTTATCTCTCATATTTTCGAAATACTTGAATAATTCAATGATTAAATTTAGCGACAGACGTGCGTACGAAAAACCGACAAATACGTTTTTTAAATTCCTAATAATTTTGAATGTAACTTCAGCTAGCTTTGCGGTGAGGTACCGAGGAGAGGTGGCTTAGCTCTACCTCAATGAATCCAAATTATTATTGAAATTTGAAGTGAACTTCTGCTCATGCCCAAAAGGTGCAAATGTCATGTTCATTCAAACTTTAAATTGAAAATGTTTAATAGTGTTTATAAACTTTCTGATGAAACTTATAAATTAAAATTTCAATGGCAGAAATACTGGACACATATGTTGGTGAGCATCGTCTCGGTTGACGAAGACGGGTGTGTAAGAACTTGCGAAGTAGAAACAGTTGTTGGTCAAATTTACATGTAATACATTTTGAGTAGCATGCAAAACATACTGTATAAATAAGACATAAATTGATAATCGGAAACAAAACACGCTAAAAATATGATGGATATATCCGAACAGTAATGTCATTTACGATGTAAAATATTTCCCAGCTGTGCTGATGCAATTCGAGTTAGTGTTTTATAAATGTTCAGACTACAAATTGGAAAAGAAATACTACTTATTATGTAGCAACGCACGATTTGGGTGACATCGAAAAGACGAACCCAACCAGTACTAAGATTACACAGGCACGTGGTAAATTTCTTCAGTCACTCCGTACAGGTGAATAAAATAGAAATGTAAATATGAAACATTTAAATTCAAACATTTATTTTACTTTCGATCAGCAGAGAAAACATTTGCGTTTTCAAGAACTGATATTAGATATATGCTTCATATAACAGACTGCAATAACATCGAGGTAAAATATAACAATTAAAGTTAATGGGCTCGAGCAAGAAGTCAATGCAATGATTTATCACTAACTCCCATGGAATAAAAACGGAGAAGGTTATGGTAAGTTATTCATAACTATACATAGGACCATAACTACTTCAGATTCTTAGGAGAGCTCAGGATACCCAAGAAGTGCTATGACCTGTAGATATACTGAAGACCATATAAATGGAGTAGTCTCCTGGAATGACCCCTCTTACTCTCGCGAACAGAACGTCTTGTGCGGTCAGCAATTCAGTTGAGTTATCTATTGAAAATATTTGCAACGGGTTCGCTGATCACTTCAGCAGTTTCTTCGAGTGTTCGAGGTGTAAACCTGTCCGGTCCAGTTTAGTTGTAAGAGTTGAGAAGATTGAGATGCTATTCTACCTCTTCAAAAGTGAACATCTCGTCTGTCAGGGTTTCCTGGATATCTAATTCTTGAGGTTGAACAATTTCAGTTACATATCGAGTGAACACTATTGTGAAGCAAGTATTTAAGATTCTGGCTTTAATTCCATTTGTCCGTCCGCTGAGGTTGAGCCGTGAAGGTCGATTAATGATCCAATGAGGTCTTAACGTTTATTTTCAGTATTTTAACGTTGCATATTGTAACGCTTTGTTATGGCTTTTACTTGCGCTGCGATCCCGACTTCCCTATTTGTTTTTGTACTTTTATCATTCGCTTCATGACCCTGCAAGAACGAATCTGTTCTAGACAATGAGCCTCTATTTTTTGCTACCGTTTGAAAATGCGGCAAGACTGTTGTCTAGCATTTATGAGGCGTCTAATTTCCTAGTAAACCAAGGAGGGTGTGACTGATTTCAATCTTTTCGCTAGGAAGGGTTTTTCAGACGCTGACATTTTTTAGTGTTTTTATTGCTCATCATTTCTTCAAACTTATATCTCCTAAGTTCCTCTTCAATTAAATCGATGGTTTTTGTATTAGTAATGACGCTTTATTTCTCATTTTTCTCGTTATTTTACTCTCATGAATGAGGTCGATGTACAGTACAACCAACTTGTTGCACGGGTATTTTACTAGCTATTCTTCTCTTCTGTTCACGTCACATTTTCATTACTTCGTCGTGCTAACTCCACCCATGTTCACCGGCTTTAGCAGGCTGTGGCACCATGAATTTGAATTTGTCGCCTCTGTACGTATAGCTTCTTGAACTAAATCGCTGCCGAGGTCTACGACAATCTTAGCTGAAAGATCGTTCTTCCATCGATTTTGGAACCCTGAGATCACCGTACGATTCTCAAACTTTTCTCAAAGATGTATGCTAATATTGTCTGCTCTACCTAGCATCCTCAAAAGACGTAGCATTACTTTGAAGTGCTCTAAATATACTTGTATAAGTGTTCTACCTCTACACTTTGTTGTGGAGCTTACTGCATAGGTCAAGTATACACTCTTTTATTTTTTCTTCTCTTACTTAAGGGGACCGTCTCTTTTTTGGGATAACTTCTTTGTT
>VOMN01066508.1:0-12061 GCA_014899125.1 Orchestia grillus | reverse complement strand
CTCCAGCAGCTCTGTCCTTTGGCCCACACACCTCCAGCAGCTCTATCCTTTGGCCCACCCACCCGCGGCAGCTCTATCCTTTGGCCCACACACCTCCAGCAGCTCTGTCCTTTGGCCCACCCACCCGCGGCAGCTCTGTCCTAAAATCAACTTAGTATCAAAATTTAACTTTTAAAAAAGACGTTATCACAAAATTGATCTATGTTGTTTTCAATTGCTCTTTTGGATCATTACTGAAGAATTATTTTACATTAGAAAAATATAATTGAGTTATGAGAGAAATTTCATTTTTCGGTGTCTGCGCTGGGTTAGTAAGCTCAAAACACGAGTGAATTAAAAATCACAGTTAAAACTGGTTAATTAAATTTCAACGCAAAAGTTTGTTATGAGGTTGTGGCTTTGATGTTTAAAACCCCAACTGTAGCATGCGTTATGCGTAACTCATTTTGGAATAGATGCTCTTTTATTTCAATTTCTTCGTCTTTGAAAGTTATGTTATGGCAGCCATTCAAGTTAGGGACGGACGCCAGCGCGGAGAGCGTCAGGAAGAGGGGCTCAGACCTGACTTGAGATAAGCAATCTCAAGCTCCAGAGGAATAATGCGGCGAGGCTTTCAGTAACTCTTTTTTTGGACTCTGGAGTTGCAACAGCGATTTGCTTCGTAAAGGACAGAACGACGCTTGTCCTTTGGTTGCGCTGCATTTTCAAGGCACGTAGTCTTATTCCGTGGAGAATAACAGCCTGAGAAAGTAATATGAGTGCAGGAGAATTTAATTGTCAGCATCATTTAGCCATTACGCACTTGAAACACGCATATTTAGGACACTATGTCATCGAATTCAAAGTTTGGGAATGGAATTTCACTCTCATAACTTGCATAGACAACGCACTTCGTGAACCTCATGTGCCCTCGAAATCCAGAGGCGTCCACCTGCCAAAATATAATAAAGGCAAAGCTTCTAATTTGGATGATTTTAATTGGGGACGACGTCTAATTCAAATGCAAATTTAAACACCACGGAATCTAATAGGCATCTGTCATAGGTAATTCCCAATCAGAAAAAAAAATCAATAAACTTTTATAAAGAATTCATGAGATTGAATGGCGAACTCTTTTGCTTTTGGTGAGAACAAGCTGCTTGTCAGGGCTACCCCAACTAGTTCATATTGGAAACAATTCGTGCACACTAAAAGAATAAGACTCTTTCTCTATTGCATGTGCGGTATTAAGTCAAAATAGAGCTCGCTACTAGGGATGAGCTCACGAAGAACACAAAGAGAGCGTCAAAAATTTCACGGAGTGACGTAGTACTGTTCTGTGTTCTATTTCTGATTTTCTTGCCGTTGGGATACCACACCCGAACTCGCTCATCATTGCGATGCCTCACATTGCTCTCCAATCGTTATGTGAACGTTTTCATTGTGAACGTTGAACTTCTTTCAAATAAAATTATTGTTCACTGTGGGATTTCCCCAAGCCGTGTAATGTCCACTTGGGCAAATTTGGGCCGCAGAGCTGCACACGATGGGCACACCAACAGCGCAAATGAGATCGCTGGGGTCAGGTGATGATGATGCACGACCCCCGACTGATGAAGTCAATGCCGGTGTGGATGAATTAGAAATAGTGCCAAAAATAATGCCTTGGATATTGAATTGATGCGTCATTTGCTGCAGCTACGCGACGGAACAGCGAACCCATTGTAGTAACAACGTACTTACAGGCACTTTCCTGGCGTCACAATCCCACTTCTATTTCTTTGCACAAGCCGTGAATGCTAGAGATACTAGTAATACTAGAGATGCTAGCGATACTAGCGATGCTAGAGATATTAGAGATATTAGAGATACTAGCGATGCAAAAACACATTGAACCCAGCATTGAACGGAATGAAAGATGCAATATGAGTATAGACGAACAGTTTTTCGGTAAAATAGCTGAGTTGTGTGAAACTGGACCCTTATGAATGTATGTAGTATATAATTTTCGATACATTACCTAAACAGTGTAGACTTCTGGAAGTTGTGAGATCAGTTTGTAGATTTTTTAGTCTGAATTCATGTCTAAAACCTTACGTGCTAACATGAGTGTCGAAGTAAATGTGAACATTTTTAGTTGTCTAGCGTAACCTTTAAGGAAATTTCATTTATCTCAACGGATCCCGCATATTCCAAAACGATATTACTCATAAAACAAAGCCTATGAGTTATCTCAAAAGACGAGGGACAATCCTCTCGACCAACGCCGGCGGCAATTCTAAGTCTTATAGGAAATGTATGGATCTAACTATAGAAAAATGTCATAATATTTTAATATTTCAACCAAAGTTACTGGTTTTTATTTTTGCGCTTTACGTATGGACAAAAATCCGTTGAAAATGTATGTAAAACTTTGTAGAATCTGGCAGAGGAAATTTAATGACTTAACTGTTTTAAAGTTAGTCAAATACGGCGTTTATTTTAACTGTTTTCATTTATTGAAGCTGAAACATGCTGATTTACCCGACGAAGTTGTATTTTATCAGTGTACAGCTAGGCCGTGACAAGTGTCGTACTCGAACATAAATCAAGTCTGACATACAATATGTACTTCGTACAACATCGAGAAATCACCGTAATTATTCGTGGACAGGTTCAAAATTTCAGGCGTAGTCAAGTGTGGAGAATTGCATGTCTTTCAAAACTAGGGAGAGTGATTAATATCGCCCAAACTAGAAGTGTTTGCTATCAAAGATTCTAACAGGATTAAATTTTTCAGTCTATCTGATCCTAATCCCATATGCACGCAGTGTCTGCAAAATGTCGTTTTTTTCAAACTAAGAAAAATTATTTCATAGAAAATATTTACTACAGGGGAAGCTTAGCTTATTCAGAAACGTAGCCGCTCTGTTATAAACGACATAGTTAATTCCCTGAAGTCAGATGTTTTTGATTTTGCCGTCTGGTTTGATCTCTCCTCCATCCCAGAGGGGCTGGCAGACACGTCTAATATTTCTCCGCTCGCTGTATGTTCGCTTCATGGAGGCGACTTTTTACGACCTAAAAAATATTTACCGTACGCATCACAATTGTTCTTTTATGCTAATATCACGATGGAATGGCTTTCGCTCAGTTTGTCGTCAAAATTATGATTTCAAAATATTATTGATACTTAAAATTTTTAATGCTGATGTATTTTATTGAGTGAATTTTTATCAAAAATTTAATGGTTAATGTTGACCCTCCGCCGACCAAATTATTTTTATGATTAGGCTGCGTATAGCCTAAGACGAAAAGCTAGTTACAGCCTTGTGCGTATGTGTAACAAGGCCGCATTTAGCTCAGGCCGAAAAATTATTTACAGCGTTACGTGTATATACAATACGGTTGCATTCAGCTTCGTGCGAAAAAGAGCAGCTTCTATGTAAAAATGAATTTTGAAATGCATTTAAATGGTTAAAAGCTGTGTTTCAATACTGTCATTGCCTGTGTAGTATCATTGTCTTTATTTTCCCATTCACATTCAGTATTGTACAATGATGTCATTTTCCACTAAACTGTGCATATGAAGACATGCATGAACTGCAACGTATCAGTATAATTCGGAGTCTGATACGTGGTACTCCCCTATAATTTAAATTGCAATAAAACTAAAATCACAATATAATTCAAACCCCAATAGAATTATAATTATACAAATCACAGTGAAAAGCTCAATAATCGTCTGACCAAACTCCGAACGAATCATTATTCAGTTAGCTTCGACTATTTTCCACAAGCGTATTTCCTCTCTAATTTTTTGGAGAAAAAAACAGTATATCTTTGTACTGGCCTAAAAGAGTAGAGTAGGTTGCAATCATTAGTGATTGAATAAAGCCTACTTACTGATTGCTAAGGAAACCACAATACTGATTGGCTAAAGGAACTTCTTTACCGATTGGTTACAGGAACTTCTTTACTGATTGGTTACAGGAACTTCTTTACTGATTGGTTACAGGAACTTCTTTACTGATTGGTTACAGGAACTTCTTTACTGATTGGTTACAGGAACTTCTTTACTGATTGGTTACAGGAACTTCTTTACTGATTGGTTACAGGAACTTCTTTACTGATTGGCTACAGAAACTTCATTTCTAATTGGCTAGAGAAACTTCATTACAGATTGGTTACAGAAACTTAATTACTGATTGGTTACAAGAACTTCATTACTGATTGGCTAGAGAAACTTCATTACTGATTGGCTAGAGAAACGTCATTACTGATTGGCTAGAGAAATTTCATTATTGATTGGCTAGAGAAGCCTCATTACTGATTGGTTGGAGAAGCCTCATTATTGATTGGTTCCATAAGTGCAATTGTGCGAAACGTACAGTGTTGTTCAACATTAAAGTTTCGAAAGATACTTTACAATAAAAGTCATCTCAAACATACCTCGAGCATACACCAGAACAATGCTTGTGCACTACGTTGCGTATTTCGCTTACAGAACTATGCACGAAATGTACTGTGTACACAACGGATTTTGTTGGAACCCTCAATCTTTTTCTTCTCACGTTTGGAGCTCAATGGCTCAATTCCAAGCAGATGGAGATTCGGGAAAATTTACCTTCTTTAGACTACGTCCTCAAAATGCATTGCGGGCTCATCGTTATGACTCCTTAAAAATGAGAAAAATGGTACAAATTAACAATTAGGAAAAAGTTCTTTTGAATTACATTTACCGTTTTTGTTAGAAATTCGATACGTGTTCTCAAGGAAATCAAAATCGTGATAAATTTTCCTCAGACCCTGAGTTTTGAAGGAGCTGAGAAAATGGATGCAAGTCTACGGAGATAACAACCAGGATTTAATTTACTTTTTGTCAGCCAACTGCCTGACTGTTGTTTCAAGCATATATGCTCTTATTTTAGGGCTACAATACAAGTGACTCGCAAATAGTTTGCGGAGTCGTTAACGGTTAATTCAGGCTGAGCATGTGCCTCATCATGCCTTCATCTGTGCCGCATATGAACACCATTTACCAGACCGTCAGCAACGCACCTAGTGAATATTTAAGCAAATAATTTGAACAACTTATAGCCACGCGCATTACATGAAATAAAGAATGTTACTGATGTGGATTTTTTAAACTACTCTAATGGAAATTTTTACATATGGGTACTTGTGGGCCCGAATAATCTCTGACTTCTAGGGCATCCTACAGGACAATATCCCTGGCGTATATGTACATACACAGAGTGTCACGAAAAAAATACAAAATTTCACACCTACCAGAGAGGGAAAACTAAACACTTTTGCCTCTATGAAACTTTTCGGAGCAAATTTTTTTGAGATATTTGCTGTTTGATGTTTGAAAGGAGAAAGTTTGATAACAAAACTGCCCACAAATAATTTCATTTGACGTAGGTAGGTGTTCTGTGAGTCCCACACGTGATTTAGTTCCCAGCGGTGAGAAACTAACCGCCCTGGGAGATGACTTCCAGGTCTCTCGAATCTGGTGCTATGCTACAGCTACAGAGCAGGCCCTGACGCTGGAGACCTATGCAGTGTACAGGGCCGTGGCTGCGGCCACGGCACCGAATGTGTACCGTATGGTCTGAAAAACACACGAAGATTTTATTCTAACACAATTTCAGTGTGTGGCGTTACTGAAGATTTTTAATTACCTGTACTGACAACCGCCGGTTTTTCAAGGTTATTTCTGATGAATCTTTTTTTAATAATCATGCTTTACTGTACTGCAATCGAGGGTCTAACTGATAAGATAGAAGGTTCATTGATCGTAAATTACACTGTTTCTTCGTTGGTTTTAATTGCCGTGGTCGACTTCATCCAGAGCGAATCATCACGCTTCAATGCAGCTTTAGCGAATGTTAAATTCATTTATTTCTCTGAAATTTCCCTTGTTTTCATTTTTCCAGTTCGTTACGCTAAACGCTCGCTGTGACTGCAGTTCTTTGACGCCGCGTCTAGTCATGAAAAAGGCGTAATGCTCTCCTGAACAAACTTCCTAGTAGTCTTTTCATATCTTTGTAAATTTTGAATGTCAAATTAAGGGGAAAACGCTATGGAATGTTCCTTGGTTCTATTTTTGCACTTCAGTTTAAGAAGTTACCAAGTCTTCATATCGATGTAAATTCTGAATTTCTCTGTCATATTGTCCTCGAAGGTATTCTGGGTAGCCAGACGTTTCCGCAAAATACATTACCCAATTCAGCACTGCAATATGTCACGAAAATTGGCAGGTTTCAACCCTATCAAACCCAATGTCATTCCTGAAAGTTATTACAAATAGCTCAGTTTAGTTTTGAATTCATATCTGTTCGTTCAAACTTAGGCTGAATATTTGCACATAAGAGCGTAAAATATTAGGGGCTGTTTGCCTTATATTTCGCTCAATTAAAAAAATGAGCTGGTCCATATAGAATGATGGACCATGTTGGAGAGTACGCGAATGGGGTTCAGTCTTCGTGCACGCTCAGGTGAAAGAACGTTTACGGATGCTCGTTGCTATGGCACTGTTCTTCCAATCAATTGACTGGTCTTGTTGTTGAAGTTAGTTGGTCTCGTTTTCAAGTTGGGGAACCACTTTTCTTGAGGTTTAATGGGAATGAGAAGCTAACGCAAATTTTTCATGTCTGCAGTGCATTGATAAATCTCCGCACGAGACAGCTCCGTCCTCTCTCGGCTCAGATAAATCTCGCTACCGAACCACATCGGCGCGCTACAAAGTCCGATGTTTTGGTCAAAAGTCGTTCGTAAATCTTCTTAACAACCCCCGAAGTTTTTGGCGGAATCAGGTCCTAATGAATTGATTCTACTGACCCAAGCCTCTAGCATCACGTGCAACATGCGGAATTTGTGCGTCAAAGTTAACCAGCTCAATAAATTCAACATAAAACATATTTAATTTCTACGTCTAATTGACACACATCACTAGGCAGATATTCATAGGAGTCCTCGCCTGCTCATTCTGTTTTCAACACAGCCTAATTATCTCATTCCCAGGACTACAATCGATTTTAAAGTTAAGAAGTGATGGCACAAATATGTTTAGGCTCTCATTAAGTAATTAATTATGGAACAAATGGTATCCATTCCAGAATTGTGCACTTGTGCACTGTGTGTTTAACCCATCAGAATGGGGTGTGGGTCGATGTAGATGACTTCAGATTATTTCAAATCCGCAACAGCATTTCTTGATGTTCAGCCCGTTAAAAAACATTTTCAAATATCTTCAGGTATATTGGGCACACAGTCGTGATTGACGAACGAAATATTTTCAGGTATGAAGTAGTGACAAAATATTTTCAGGCATGTAGTGGTGACAAAATATTTGCAGGTTTGGAGTGAGGACGAAATATTTTCAGGTATAAATTGGAGACGAAATATTTTCCGGTAAAAGTAGGGACGAAATATTTTCAGGTATTAAGTGGGGACGAAATATTTTCAGGTATAAAGTGGGGACGAAATATTTTGAGGAATAAAGTGGCGACGAAATATTTTGAGGAATAAAGTGGGGACGAAATATTTTCAGGAATAAAGTGGGGACGAAATATTTTCAGGTATGTATAATGACCGTTTTGCCTCACTTTGAATATCAACGAGAATTCAGCGCGTGGTCTTCTGTAAATTGATTTGTATCTATCAAGAACAAATTTACAATGAAGTGAAATATCCGTCAAAGTTTTTTTGGGGGGATTATCGCGTCCTAGAGAACATAGAGTACTGAATAGGTAAGATTTATTTTGTAGATGAGTTTTAATTAGAAATACATCCTATTCATCCGTACGTACATGCAGTTAAATCTTATGCGAGGTATTGGTTGATTTATTGGAAGTCTTAGTCTCAGGTTAAAGAGGAAGACCAACGTCACAACAAACATCATTTAAAAAAAAAACGTTTCGGATGATAGAAAATCTTCATTTTGATTTTACTTAAATCTCATCGCGAACACACCACAAGGCCGGTACTAAGAGCATCCAACGCGGCATTCGAACGTGTTCCTGCACCTGCAGATCTGCTTAATTATGGTAAAAATGCGCGCATTTTCTGTGGCTTGCGAATGCTTCTTATGGTTGTACGTCATGAGCATCACATTTGGGCCAAGTCTTAACACCCTACTTCGAATGGACTTTTTTTGTCATCTTCTCTTGCGAGAATTCTGTCTAGAATAACAGTAACTCCTAATATTCTGTCTCGAATGACTCAGAGAATTCTGTCTCGAGTGACTTCGATAGTTCTGTCACGACTAGCTCCTAAAGTTCTGTCTCGAGTGATTCCTTGAACTCTCGCTCGACTAGCTCCTAAAGTTCTGTCTCGAGTGAGTCCTTGAAATCTCTCTCGACTAGCTCCTAAAGTTCCGTCTCGAGTGAGTCCGAAAGCAAACCTCCCCGCTTCGAAAGCGCTCAGTCGGCCGCTCTTCAGCCGGTAGTTGTCTATCTCTTCTTTAATCTTTAAAGACCATGTCTCGCCTGTACCTCTGCCATCTCCGCTACGCAGTCAGGGCGTAAATTCCGATGTTCCTGCTACCCTAACGACTAAAGATTTAGCCTCCAATTGGATATTTGCGCATTTTGTGGTTAACCTTTTACCCCCTGGTGGGTGACAATTAAGCCTCACGTTAATTTTATCAACACTTTTTATCACCTTTGACGTCAATTTTATTAACATTAGTATACAGGGCTTAAATTTCCCTCGCAACATTCACTAGCGAGTGTTGAGCGTGAAGCGCCTGTTGCAGTTAGCCAATTCGTGTTTTTTCTTAAAGCGTTGATTGTGTCGCAAAAGTCCCCCGCGCGAAAAAGTTAGCTTCTGGGAGATTTTGTTCTGTGGGGTAACAAATTAAGGTATTTGCGTTATGGCTTGCCACGTTCTTCCCGAGTATAGATTCATGCACTGAAATTAATATTTATTGGTCCTGGCCTACAAAATACTGTTGTTCAATATTCAGCGTAATGTCATAGCTCGCGCTTTAGCTGAAGAGCTAGCATTATTCTGAGATCCTGCTATCAACTGTTTTTATCGTCGTGCTCTTGATGTCTGATGTTCTACAGCTACGGCAAGATGGCGGCCTCTTGGTGCACTGGTACCTCGCTAGAATTGCAAATGGGAAGTTAAAATTCAATTCCTGGCTGAGGCAGCCTGATTTTCACCGAACCTCGGAGTGCTTCCCTCGAAAAATAAAGTTTAAGCTTCACCTTCCTCACATCACTCACGCGTCAGTATGTATACGGCATTGGAAACCCAACGATGTACGTCCTGTAGGTCTACAGTCTTGGAATTAATAGCGTTTTTTTTGTCACGATTATCACTGCAATTCCTCGTACTGGCGTACACGAGTCTTCACAAAACAGGAATTTCTTATGATGCTTACTACGGAGAGCCCGTATCCTAGATACCCTTGCAGCCCGTGTCGTGCCGTGAAAGGGATCCAATGTACGACTGATATACGAGCGGGAAATCTAAGTCTTAGATTAAAATCAACCAAATTAAGATGTCAGCCAGAAACAACGTGTTTCGGTCAAGTTCTTTCCTTGATTCGGTTCATTCTAGGACCAACAGCTGCAGCACATCTGATGAGATCACCTCTTCTGTCCGAGTACGGGAGCGATAAAGGGATCCCTTCCGTGTTTCAGTGGCCTGTGGACGCAAGGTACGGTCTGTTCGCTCTATAGCGCGTTAGAAGTCTGTATACATAGAGCTTCGAATGCTAAATTTTTGGGATTAAGTATATTTCCCCTCGGCCACTCCATCACACCGGCTACATCCTCCACCCCAGCAGCCAGACTCGCTGTCTCACTCCATCGCACCTTCAGTGCGCGATAAGCAATGTTTGAGTGAGGGTGTGCGCGTCGCGACGGGTTACCTGGGCTCTGATTTATAGTGTGATCTTATCAAGGAAAATTTCTGGTGATGGTTGCGTCCTAACGAAACCTCGTTGTAAAATACGGATTGTGTGCAGGCTTTTATCTCGTAAACGAACTTTTTTTGGCTCTCATAAATTTTGATTGAAAAAAATAGTGCCTACTGTAACTTCTATGGGAAGAAAAACCCGTGGAGAAAGTAATTAATTGATTGTGTTGTAGTTGAAGTGAGGTGTGCAACTCTGGAGCTGAGGAGTTGGCTTGAGATACGAACGCTAGTTGAGCCATCAAAGTTGAATGGTTGTGACCCCGAGGCATCCTCCCCCGTTGGGATGGACCCCTTCAATGTTGGTCTGCGGGGCAGGTGCTGGCCAGGTCAGGCCGTCGGGGGGCCCCCTTCAGTTGGGGGGGCTCCCTTCAGTTGGGGAGGCCCCCTTCAGTTAGGGAGGTCCCCTTCAGTTGGGGAGTCCCCCTTCAGTTGGGGAGTCCCCCTTCAGTTGGGGAGGCTCCCTCCAGTTGGGTAGGCTTCGTCCAGTTGGGGTGGCTTCCTCCAGTTGGGGTGGCTTCCTTCAGTTGGGGAGGCTTCCTTCAGTTGGGGAAGCTCCCTTCAGTTGGGGAGTCTCCCTCCAGTTGGGGAGTCTCCCTCCAGTTGGGGAGTCTCCCTCCAGTTGGGGAGTCTCCCTTCAGTTGTGATGGCCCCCCATCACTTGGGGAGGTCTCTTTCAGTCAGGAAAGGCCCCCTTCAATTGGAGAGGCCTTTCAATGGACAGAGCCCCCTTCAATGGGTGTCCTCTTCAGTGTACCTGTTCTTACGTATGAAATTATTTCACTCGGTGGCAACATCGTCCCACTCGTGGGGGTGCGGCTTGTCGGAGGATTTCGACCCATTTTGATAACGATAGGCTGATGTAATTTCAATCGGATATACTTTTTCAGTGTCAGATATAGAAATCATCGATTAATTTCTCGAGATTAGATCTGAATTCGTCTATTATTTGTTAATCGAGATTATCAATTCAGGTTTCTTTATGTTTTGGTTGATTGTTGAATCACCTTCGGCATCCATGGTCCAGTTTGTACTCCATGTTTTGTTACAGAAAGTAAAGACGGGATATATTTATTATAAATCTACAAATTTAATTACTGTAACACTGGTTCATAAAAAAACTGCATTACTAAGTGAAAAACACTGAAGTGCTGCGGCACTTTTATTGATCGTAAAGTGTTTATCAAATGTCGAGTTAGAGGCCATAAAACTGAGCAGCATTGTAAAACCGTCAACTTTGGTCGTTATGAGCACTTGTATTGTCTGAAATGACGGGACTTACGTTTGCGTTTTTTGGAATGGTTGATACTTTTCCAGTGCAGCACGTCTCGGACCACAAATGTTCCTTGTCGCTTCCTTTGAAATAAACTATTCACAACCGGATTTTGTTAACTGAAGTCCTTTCGTATTGTATTTTATCGAATGAAATGTTTCATTTCCTCCAGATAACATTCATTCGCGATGCAGAGCTCAGTATCCTATCTACGGCACCGCTGTGTGTTAAGGCGCCTTGTAGTCATTCGGTGGTGGAGGCGCGGGGCGACCAGCGCAGCAACCAAGACATTGCGTACCGCCATTGAGGACACTGCAATCCATACACATTTTTAATAGTGTAGTGTAAACGTTGGAAACATAGACTGGTCTTTTATATTTATTACCCAAGCTATCGCACTCTTAAGCAGCGTGCATTTTCAAGGGACGAAACAGCGGAAATTTTGGACCTATGACATGCTACGCTGTAAATATAATACGCCGTGAATTGGCTACACCGACAAAAGTAAATGCAGTATTGACGAGGAAAGTTCAACCGAGATCAGGATCATAATGGATGCAACAGCGATCGAATTTGAAGAAAGAATATCATTGACTGTAATTTTGTAAGGTTGATTTAACATGAGGGTCATATATTTCAGAAAACCATAAGGACCTGTTGATAGAATTAGGATTGAATTTAGTTAGTAAGAAAAGCTTCAAGGAAACGTCTCGGTCGTACGTGAGAATTTTTGGCTAAAATTTTTGGTCGTTCAAAATTTATTTGGTGTCTTGTTTCTGCGATGTGAGTAAACACAATAGAAGATTTTTTTAAAGCATTCTTAACGAGGCGTGACCTGAGGAGAGTGTCAACATGCCGGGTCCAGCCGAGTCTTGTGTCCAGATCTAAACGCAGGGA
>VOMN01066499.1:0-10891 GCA_014899125.1 Orchestia grillus | reverse complement strand
TTTCCGGGTCCAAATTTCTCAACTATGTAATAGCGAGACTGTCCGATAAGGCAGTCCGTATCTGTGATACTGGAAATGAAATTGTTTATTGACACAGTTACCGTAAATAAAAGAGCACCTGAATACAAAAAAGTACTACATTTTTGGTGGTAGGCTCACGTACCACAGGGTCTCTGGGGGTTAAATCCCCATAGGTGAGCAGTTCGACAGGGGGCAGCGGCGTGAGCTGCTTGAGCCTGAGCGCGCTAGGGAGGCACCCACCTCCTGACGAGGCCGTAGGTCCACATGAAGGACACCAAATCTAAACTTAAATAATAAAGCTGCTTTTTGGAGAGTGTCCAATCACAAGTATTCTCCTGAGTTCTGGAAGAATGGAGTTGAAAAAGTTGTCACCCTGTCATGGAACAAACTAACATGATTAAAAATTAAAGTTTTCAACCCGTCGGGAAAATTAAAATGGATAATTCAAATTAAATCGACAACACCAATAAAGGTACTAGCAGGCTATAGATTTGTAACTCGTTGGACATCTCTGCTGTTTTTGGCGTTGGACACTGTTTTTATCTGAAATGAATCGGTTCTTGTTGTCATAGGTAAAAGCTTTTAACAAAGAGATACTCTGATGACATATAATAAAACCTTCCTGTAATTAGATTAAATACCTTCCTTTTTTTCTCGCTCATATCCAAAGCAAAAAATTATTTTATTTGGATTTCTCTACCCGAAAATGAAATAGAAAGTTTTGAGGACGGCTGATTGCTGGTATTTTCCCAATTGATGCACCAGCCCAAATGAACGACGTTTTCGTTAGATAACATTTGTCTGATTGACTAATAAGTCGGATATCTTGGTCTTAAAATTAGTCAAATGAAGAAGGCAGGCAGAAACATCGAGTTCTAAAAAATTCGTCATTTAAAAATTAAAAATGAAGCCTCCGAGTAATGACTACAATCATTTTCAGTATCTTAAAACAAAGAAGATACACATAGATATACATGCGTTTGGAATACATAATGTATTAAATACAATACCATAAATGAAAATCAACAAACTGCAGCTTATAGGTATTTTTCCGTACGCTTACCTAACATTTTAAGTGAGACAAACGCTGTCGTTATATGAAGGTCTCGTGTGACTATACAGGGTGACGCAAAAAAAAGACAACCCCATTTTTATAGTAGTAGTAACACTTAGATTTTAGAAAAAATGTTGGTATTCATGATACAAATCCTAGATCGATGCTGGCTTACAGTCAATTGGGTTTCCTTTTTTTGCGTCACCCGTAGAGTGATACCCCCTCGTGTGGGGAGACTGGGCGTCACCTGCACACGTGCGTTGCGAAACACAAAGGAATCTCGCCTCGACCAGGAAGACCTGTAGCATGTCCTCCCAGTAGCAATGTACGCAATCATTCACTCAATTTTAATCATCCTAAACTAAACAGAAATTTCAAAATTTTGATACCCGCTTCTGCTATGATTTAAGAACAAAGAACGCATATTGATTTACAGACATAGAAATCTCGAGAACGATAGCGTGTGCTCGGCCCCACTCAAAATATTTTAAATAAAGCCCCAACCAGCAACCAAATCGTTAAAAACGCAATTTTATTGCTCTAAAAAATTAAAATATTAGGTTAGAGTTCGGGAAAATATTTGTAAACTAGAATTTGCTCATGTTTACTTTTTGTATTGTATTCTAAAAATATTGCATTCCGCGTGTAAGGACGAGTATATCTTTGTCTACATTTTTCGTTTTCTCAGATACTAAAAATGAGTGTCGCTATCACTCGATGGCTCTAGTTTAATTAATAATTTCTATTGGAACTCTATGTTTCCACCTCCGTTAAGTGAGAGGTCTTGCTAAAAATTTGTGGTATTCTAGGGCAAGGAATTTCAAGGCATATACGTGGTTGGTGACGACTTTTCAGAAAAAAATCAGTTACAATAATTTACTGTCATCTAAAAAATAGAATTTTCGTGCACTGTCAAACGCAGTCATGGTACTGTAACTGCCAACGTACAGTTTTGAAACGTTTTCCCTTTATACATGTTTAATTCTTCTTGACTGGACAGTAGACAATGAAACGGTATGCCATAAACGTCAACTAGTTATCTTTCATTATTTTCTATTAACTACTTTTTTTAAAATGCCGAATGATGCTAGAAATAGAATTGATCTATTGAACTGAAACTGAATTTCCTGCTATGAAGTACTGGAAAATTTGACTTAGACAAAGATGGCTCTTACTATAGTATAGTTTATATATCTACGATGCCAATAAGCCATAAACATGGTTAGCCTCGATGAATGATAGCTGTGGCAGATAATACGGAATCTTGCACTACGGGTCATAGAGTTTGTCGTACCTTGGAGAAATGCGCATGTATCGAAAACAGTCCAGCTTATAATTTTATTGACCACCTTTTACATTGATCACAGCTTTCATTATACTAAGCATAGATGCTACCATTTTTTGAAAACTATCTGAACGAATATTTGTCTAAAGTAATAGCGAATGTTGAGAAAGATATTCCAACGTGGGAGGAAGAGGTGTCAAGCGCGCAGCTCCCTCTCCAGCTGGTCCCACAAATATTTGATAGCGTTTAAATCCGGACACTGTGGAAACCATCTGCATTAGAAAATGATCCCTCGTAGTCTCCGAACCAATCTTGCACTACTCATACAGGAGACTGGTAGATGCGAGTGTTGTCGTCAGAAAAATACCGGAACCATCAGGAGGGTAGAAATCCATGGACAAGTGAAGTCGGTCACCTAGAATTTTTAAATACTTCTGACATTTCATTCTCTTGCTGCACAAGTTGCCGAACCTAATCCTGATCATGTAAAGCGCCCCTAGACCATAACACTTCCCCCAGACACTTAAGCGTGTGCTGTCGTAGCGACCAACGAAAGATCCAAAGCGTCTGGACTTCCGCTCATACTCCAACCGTAGCGTCTTTCTGGAACAAGGTGAACCTCGATTTATCTGACCATAGGACGTGTTCCCATTGCTCTACAGTCCTGTCTTTGTGGTCTTTTGCTAATTAGAACCGTTCCATTCGGTTTGCTTCACTGACCCATGGTTACCTGGTGGCGACGCAAGTCCTTAAACCTGTTTCCTTCAATACTCGGCGTATGGTGCGAGCGTAAATTTTCTGAAGACCTTCTTCGAATATGCTTGTCAGCTACTGAACACTTTTTCGCGGGTTTGCTATCACCAACAGATTCAGAGAAAAAATGCCGAAAGTATTTAGAATTTTAGCTATGCCACTATTACCATCAAATGACTGCACTTCACCATCTTTTTCCTCTAATCAATTGTTTTTTGCACAGTCCTGAGTCATACAACTATCATTTGACACACTTCTATGGCGGATTTTCCTATCCGGTGCAAACCTATAACCTGTTCTTTGTAAAATACAGATGTTTATTTTTTGTATGCATTTTTCCAGTAGGATTATTCATGCTTGTTGTCGTAGAGGGAGCAGGTGCAGTACTGACTCACAGTGAAACAGAACGCTACTATTGTTATTATATTCTTTTTTTTATATTCGTTAAGAGGAAACCTGTAACAATTGCTTGAAGTATACTTGAATTTATCGGTGTGTGACAAATTTTTTGGCTGGGTAGTGTAGATGCCTTAATAAAATGGTTAATATTTAAAGATGATGCAAGCATAACTCTATGGACACCCTGCATAGCAAATCGAGCACCTGCCTAATCGCCTGACAAAGAGAAAAAATGAGCTGGTAAAGGGAGCAACTAGAAGAACTTAGAGAAAATTTACAGGTTAGATCTACCGTTATTTCACAATGACGTGAACATTTAACGAATGGCGGGCATGGGATGATCAGAAACCCAGTGATACTGAGATAATACAAGTTTCTGTATGTTAACGTACCTTTAATATAATATATATCAAGGGTCAGATAATAGTTGAACAATGCCAAAGGGAAATTAAACCCTAGATTAATCATGTTTAAGTGAATTTCTACTCGAAATAAAGATGCTCAGTATTTGAACTTTTGACAACCAATTTTTGATTCAAAAATTCATTTCATTCGCCTCTAAGATTATGACAGTGCATGGTAATAACTTTCATATTGAAGTTGCTAGAGGCATGCTCTGTAAAGATTTGTTATCGCCCGCGTGATCTGTTCGTAAAATTCTTTATTTGCTCCACTTGCCAATGCAGATTTGGTAGCGCGGATGGCTGGCTGACGGTAGTTGTCCGACCAAAAAATGTTATCAGTAGGTGTCTTGCGGGAGTTTCTGAACCGAGGCTTTGCCGTTCAAGAAAAAGATACGCGCTGTGCTCTACTTGATAAGAGGAGACATAAATTTCAAGCCCCCGAGGAGTGTTTTTGGAGGCTGTGACTCAAGGAACAATACTGCAAATGCGCGCCGGTCTTTGGCGACGCTAGATAAGAAAAAGAGCTTCATTCATTATGTGTGCTGGCTCCGGTTCAGTTCCGCCTCTAACAAAACAAGTGAAACAAAACTTTCATTTCCTGTTTGTTGCCATATTACTTAGTTATTGGTATAAATAGGTACTTGTGATACACACTGGAGTTAGTGAAAGGAGTCAAAACCGCGAGTGTACATGTATATAGGCGTAGCGCAAACTTGAGTGTGTTCCAAAATGAGCTTATGGAACATACTCAAAGGAAATTTTGGTATTTCGACAATTTATACATTTATAAGCAAAATTTCTGCAATGAACTACGCGGATTTGTTCTTGCGTCCATAAATAGACCATGAGCGCTGACCGATAATTTTTATTGGGAATATGAGAGCAATCAAGACTCGCTTCCGACTCTGGAATAGAATTGTCAAATATAAACGCACTTCTAGATCCTACCATTGATTTTCCCATGGCCTGGGATTTTCCGACCTTTGTCAGAATATTAATCGTAAGTTTAGGATAGCAGGTTATTAAAAAAAATTCTTTACAGCACCGCCCAGTGCGTTCAGAAGAAATTTATGATTTTGGTTTCCTCATTATTTCAGGCATAATTAGGCGGTACCCTTTCATTTACGACTGTATAGATAAAAATAATTCATTATACACCAAAAGTGTTAGCTGTGACGCTCGCTTGTATTCAGCCAAGACTTGCGTTAGTTTCGTAGCGGCTCTGTAACGATCTGCACACTATAATTGATATGGTAATTTTATGTGAAAGAAGACTAACTATTGACGCGTAGTTTTTAGCACAAGTTTTGTAAATTCACGCCAATTATTCGAATTGAAACGTCGAAGTGTGTAACTAGCGCAATTCCAACCTAAATTTAAATACTTATCTGTTCTTAATTATCTCTAAACAACTTTGTAATTTCCTTTTTTCACATATTTTAATATTCTGTTTTTACGAAGTAACATTGGCAGGAGCAGAAAGATATTATGAAGTTAAGGCCAACACGCTGATCCTACGCAAGATTCTACACTATCCACATATTACGTGCTTGGATCCTCCTAGAAATCCAGTTGAGCGTCTGACTCGCACATAGCAAATTTTAGGTACCAAGCCAATCGGAAATATGGTACGATTTCAGGCCTTCGTGAATAAGTAGTGCAGGGTATCGCGTCGTGAATTACTAACTATAGTCTCGTAGAAATTCTCGTGGAAAAGCTCTTTTAGAGTGAAGGACCTGTGAGCCACGAGGGCCTGCTCTACGAGGGCCGGCGTTCCTGCGGAAACATTCCGTGTTGCAGACGCGCTTGCCTGCGTAAGTTGGGTGCACAGTCGGGCCTGTCTGCAGCGCCCAGAGCTGCCGCGCCGTTAGTTTGCTGAGCTTTGTCGTGCGCCTGAAATAAGGGGAAATATTCCGTGGGTGATATCTTAGGACGCGAGGCGCGGAGCTTCATTCCGCCACTGCGGCCGCTTTAATTAGTCAAGAGCGAAGTGCGGCGGCGACACGCGCCACCATTTGCTGCTCCGCTGCAAGAATGTTTGCGCCCTCTGGAATGCAGCGATATTATTTTCACTTTTACCTCTTAACTGAAACATAGGGACAAAAATATCGCGCTTTTACTGCATGGCAAGTAGCAATTTCGCCCATTCGAGAACTATGAAGCAATTGGACTACTTTAGTAGAGCTCTTTTCAGAATTATGAGTCTTCCGCCGAGGCGCTCGCTAATGTTAAAAGCTCTCTAATTAAGTTCTGCCATCACGCTCTTAGAAGCATTTAAAGTAAGCCTCATCTCTTCTGGCAACGAATTTTGTCGTCAGAGCAGCGTGAAGTGAGCTCCACGCAGGTTTTCGAACTCAAAACGCACCTAGGAATTGTTAATTAAATAATTCACCGCATCAGCAGCAGGTACGGGCATACAGGTGTGCACCTGTATGCCTCGCGCACCTCGAGAAATCTCGTGCGGGTGACCGGCTACCATGGCGACATTGCGTGCCTTTGCCTTGAAACTAATTCTGATTCAAGTGTTTCATGGTACGCAATATGTTGTGAAAATTTGAAGAAACGTACAGTAATTGCAGCAATTCTGATCAGCTGTTACGCTGCTCAACTTGGACGTTACGTCATCGCTCACGAAGATCCAAAGATGATCAAATGCGAAAATAACAATGAACGATTACAGAAGAAAAGTATTTCATATTAATTTTGCTTCAGCATATAAATGGTTGCTCGTCTTTTTCATGTATTTGTTCGCGTACATAGAAGAAAAATTGTAAGTTAAACTAGAATACTCAGAGTAAAAATAGAAATTGTAAAATAGAAATTAAATAAAAATATTTGCGTTCTGGAATATTCTTAGCTTGCTAAGAAAATCTATTTATTACAGGTTCGTTGCCAATGGGAGATCCACAAATAATTTTTGCAGTTCATAAAATCGTTGAGCTAAAATATCGTATCATACTTTTTATTTTACTTCATACCTTCTAGTTTTAGATACCCATGATTGCTTGTGAGGACTTATTGAACTTCAGTCAATTTTTGTTGAGAATTTGTTTTAAATTATTACGGAATTCTTATTTTATGTTCCAACTTTAGCTGCAAATTCAAGTTTTATAGCCGTCCTTTTTTCGATTTTTATATGAACTGCTCTCAAGTTTTTATAGTTCTCCGAGTTCATCATTACTGGGTGTCTAGTGATAACCTATCGAGAATAGTTGCTTCCCGCGACATATCAAACGACCAACGTAAAAACACCGGCTTCTAAAAACTGATGACGTTATTGAAAACAAACTTTTTTAGCATCCCCAGCATCATATCTAATCTTTAAACCTGAGTATATCTCTTTCCACGTTCACACACCGAGCACTATTTCTTTCGAGTGAACACTGATTTTACGGAATTCTATTACCTTCAATATATTCGAGAACATATTTCCAGAAAACTGCGGAGGTTTAGCTTCTCAAGGATGGCAAAGATCTCCAGCTCCCTCGATGTTTAGACTCACGCTCGAACATAAGTTAATGAACCAGTCTGCTACGCTTGTTTATAGCCCCCCAAACCAGGCTCAGTCCCCGAGAACAAAGCGCGCTGACTTCCATCATATTTACGATACCAAAAGACTGCATGGCCCTCGCTGCAAGTCGAAAACTGTCAGCCCGATTGCGATATACGTTCTGAAGTTCACACGCGCCCGCGTGTGTTCATACTTGAAGAACGAGTTCCTTCTCTTCAGCCAGTCCATAGTTCACCTCGGTAGGCTCCAAAATTGGTAAGAAATATTGCGGTGGTGGGGAGTAAGATTTGAACGCGTTCGTTTCGAGCTGCACCCTCTGACATTCGGTAAATAGTCAAGTTCTTTTTCAAAAGATGTACGATAAATCGACATCATGTTTTTCTGAGCTCATGAACTTTAAAGTTACAAGGCGAATAGTATCATTTATGGGGAATTCTGAACAGTGACGCTGACAAGCTTCTTCATTGTTTGTGTACTGGTTATATTTCGCAGTACGCTTATTTCGTTAGTAAATTTTCTGCGAAATATTTTGTTCGATATGAAATAACGATAGTTCAGAAAATTAGGGCTCTGTTTTCACCGTTGCAGCGTTGACTTTTAAATTATATCGAGTAGCAATGATTTCACTTAGTACGGGTAATATTGCAAATCACTTTGTCATCACACAAATTTACACAAAGTAATTTCATTACGATTTTTAAATTTTGGCCTTATTAGCTAAATTAACGCGAGAATGACCTTCTACATGTTTGTTAAACCATGTAAGATTTTTCGCTAAAATGTCTAACAAAAGTGTGAGAATCCAAGATCGTTTGATTCATGATAATTTGCCGTCTGTATCTTGTATACAATAGAAATTTCTGCCCTGTGAATGCATAACACTTCTCGGTAAATATGAAATTAGGAAATCCAAAATTTGAATACAAAATAATCGTGCTTCTCGTTTACTAAATAACTATCGTAAATAATTGCCTTATGGAGTTCATAGGTTTAAATTGCCTGCTTTTTAACTTCATATGCAAATCACCGGCTCACGATTCAGCATTTTCCTCACTAATACTCTCATTCGCAAACCATTTCAGGGTGTAGTTCATTTAAATCTGCAGAAAATGCGCTGTTCAGCACATAGGCCAAATCATTTACGAACAAAACTTAGAACTGAAGTAGATTTGTATGATTTAAGTCCTTATTAAGGTAAATGTAATAAATATCGCGACCCTCGTATGTAGATGCCCTCATATAGTTCAAGTTTGTATGTGGAAGTAAAATATATTTTTCAAACAAATGTTCAACTGCTAGTCATATTGAAATCACGCTTAAAATGCATTCAAAATATATTTTCGATTTCCTTTTTTCAGTGAAACATGGAATGCTGACTTCGATGTTCCTCTTTTTATTCGTCACCTATGATCAGCGAAGCGAAGAGAGCGCTGCTGCTGTTTTGCGAGTGTGTCCGAAGAAAAGGAATAAATTCCCATCCCCTGGAACGCTTTGACAGGTGCCTTTTATCAACGACATTCCTGAAATGGCTCCGTTTAGAAGTTTTCCGCAATGTCGGAGCCTCTTTCGATTTTCGATGTATCGTTCTTTGGAGGTTTTATAACTCATCCTACGCTGATATTTTTGGTCCTCCAATTATGGCGGTGAAAATTTTGCAGCTCTATGACTTATTTTATCTTTTTTTTGCTGGACTAGTGCAAAGGAGAAATTGAAGTTTTGATATTAATTGAACCAAAACCTCGTTGACAGATCTTTTTTTGTTTGATGAGTGCAGAGGAAAAATTAAAGTTTTCGTAGATACTAATTGAACTAAAACCTTGGAATATCTCGTCGTCCACGTAGGCGGTGAAAATCTGAACATCTTTCGTACATTTATTTTGGTTTCTGAGTCAAGTTTCTTATAGTCCAAGAGGGATGAAACTCCGGAATTTTACCTCTATGGTCTTCAGTTGTTATTCAATTCATATTGAGATTTCGGCTGCTTGAAAAAGTTCAAGTTTTTGCTTCAGAGATCACATTGAATGTACATCAAAGTATTTTGATATTCCTAGTTTTATTACCTCCGGAAAAGAGCAACATTCTTTACGATCCATATCGTATTTCATCATTTTACAATTGAAGGCAATTGATTGCTCCTCAACGTTCGTTCAGCCAGATCTTGAGATATTTTAGCCTTACTCAAGGTTGGTGTGATTTAAAGTTATAAGTTCAATAAATTAATGAACTTTGCATAATTTTATATTTCGGTTACTTTGAGATTCAGGGACGGTGAGATTTCTTCATTTATACAGAATTACAATAAAATTTACGAAGTTATGCCGCATTCCCTACAGAGATGACACTTCACTACTTGGTTTTAGTNTTTAGTCCCTAAATTTGACCTGCCGGTCGGCTACGGGTTTTTTCAATACATCCTGTTAATGGACGCATGTACCGCAGCTGTTGTACTTGTGACCGCATACAAGCAAAAGCGTCCCAGAAGATCGATAAAACTGTTGCTGCTACGCTACAATACAAGCAGATACGAGACCATAAGAGCGTACGAATTAGTTTTTGACGGTTGGGTGCATGCTCGAAAGACAATTCTGAAGAATGATGCGTGAATGATTTCTTTTGTACTGCAAATTCTTTTTCACCGGTTTCGGTTTTTCAATAGCAGTGTGTACAGTGAGTGCAGCTGCTTGTGGACTCGCAAGCGGCTCTATTTTCTAGCATCCACCGCCGTAGCGACCGGTCGAGTATTCCGAGTCTCCGCCAAACAGATTTTGAGGCGGAGTTTATTTCAGCATTGCGGCCAATCCTCTGATCACTCGCCCGGCCAATCCCTAGAAAGTGCGATCACTGCGGGGCTGTCAATCAAAATCGAGAGGCGAAATTGGACTGCTGCAATCTTGGGATTGAATGTGCACCACTCGCCTATTTTGAGAAAGTTGTTTTAGCTGAGCAAAGAGGATAAAAGCATTTTTATAGCCGAGTGAGAACATGAGCACGTCTTTGAGGGAACTAAATTTGTTTGAAGTGTTGTAGGTATCGTAATCTTGAAACTATTTTCTGAATTATCACACCGTTTCTTATAGAGCTGTGTGTTTGGATATTCTTGTTAAAGATCTACGTGAATTACCTCACAATACGTTTTCTAGATTTATAAAACATTAGATTTACCAACTTACAAGGTTAAATTCACTACCGTCGTCAGCAGTCGAAATTTCGAACCATCCATAGTCCACGTGCAAACTTTAATTCCGGTGTTGAATAAATATACGAAAGTTAACTGTGGGGATACAGTCAGTTGAAATGAACTTTGAATTTTTATTAAAACACTAAAATTAATCTTAACTGTCACAGTGATGCTTCATCTACTCCCAAATTACCCTCCGTTTTCGAACCATACAGTCTGAGACACAGACATTTCTTTCACGAATGTGTACAGTGGGTCAAATAAGTATTCGTAACGTTCGAGAAAA
>VOMN01066497.1:0-11366 GCA_014899125.1 Orchestia grillus | reverse complement strand
GGAGGCAGTGAGGAAGACCAGGGCAAAAGGGATATACGAGAGACCATGAGTTTACGGCAATAGGCGTGTTAGGCCACCTTCAAATTAACACGTTTCCTGCGTCGATGTTGCACTTCTAGGGGTAAAATAATGGGTGACATCGCAGCAAATGCGTGAATGGAACAGCAGCTCGCAGAACACCTGGCTATTCAAGTAGCAGAGTGCATGCTGTGCATGCTGGGCAGCATTAAGGAGAGTTGTCAAATCTAAGAGCCGCGAGCAAAAATACGAGAATAGAGGGCACGAATAAACGTTAGACTTTCATGATGTTCAAGTCCTCTAAATCTTACGCTATCCAAAGCGTGGCTAAATTACACATAAAGGCTGGGAGGAACAAAATCCTTGCATACAAGCGATTTTTAGAAAGTACAGCTTTCGAGTATAAACAGTGCTCGATCTTTAGTGCCTAAGGGAGAAACAGGTAGACACTCGAGAGTACACTCACTTTTAAGCTGTATAAGAACAACCTAGAACAAAAATATGAGATACTATTGTAAAATATGATGATTATTAGTTCAGCTTTTGCAGTGGTACGTAACTAGTGTAATCGTTAAGGGCAGGTCTGTGTTTGTGAACTAAAATGCTCTTAACTGTTTTTTAAATCCCTGGTAAAGGGAGATAAGGCAATGATATTCAAATTTTCTCTCAAACTTGGATGATTGGTCTTTAGAGCATGATTCCTGATTGTGCAGCTTGGAGGTACTGCTAATGGTGTTCTCGTTGAGATATTCCCTCGCGTCCTGCACTGCGAGTGTGCAGGTGACGTTTAGCCTCCTCGCTGTAGGGGGCTTGACACTGTTCACGCTTGTACAAGTGTGGACTTGACGTGTCATTTTTTTCAAAGTCTGCTTCAAGTTAAAAGATGTCAAATTATACAGCCTACAACTTGCACAAGTGAACAACATTGCTGCGCAGGAACCAGGGAACGCAATCTTTTGTAACCATCGTGTCAACAATAGCGTTACACTAACGAAAAATGAGTCTGATTTCTATTTAAGGATAGACCGTAGCAATTAGTGATCTTTTATTTCACTTGATATTATTATTAATGATTGACTCTATAACTGGTATTGAATAATGTGAACCATTTTTTGACACAGTAGCAAAATATTTGTGTTGAATTACGTGTGTAAATAGTCTTTCAAACAGGTTTCGCCAAGTCGTTGTGGGAATCTTTTGACATTGAAAAATTCAAGTAATAAATATAATTCACATTTAACATTTAACCAGTTTGAACACGATTTAAATGTTCTCTCTTGTCAAACATTCCGAAAGATCAATTTTTTACCCCAAGGCTATTGCACCGTCATATTTCATCCCCATCGTAATAGCAGTAGGTTTTAGGTACACTCCTGTTGTAAAACGATTTTCTTGTTTTGTTATAGTAACATCGAAGAATGGTGAAGCACGATTAATTCCTAACACGCAAGTGAGTTGCATAGATTCATGTCAAGAATTAAGGTAGCTGAGAAAATCTATAAAATTACATTTTGACGTAAAGAGTAAAGTGCTGTCTACGTACCGTCCGTACAAGATCTGCTAAATTCATTCAGATAATCTGTGATCCACAAATTTTCAAAGTGTGGTAGAAAAAAGATGCGAAAGAACTGGAGAACCGTATCCACCCATAGAAGATCCATTAAATTTTTTGTACTTTCGTCATTGAATAAGAAAGATTATCTCAAAAAAGATAAAAAAGAATAAGAAACACACTTCGATGAGTTTTGTGAAATATTTTCTATTGAACCTAGAGTTTATTTTATTCAAGTTTAAGCAAAATAATAATTTAAAAATTATGTTGTTATCATCGACTATTGGCATTTTAGTGAACAGTGAGTTTATATCAAATCCAGCCATTATAAAATTTACGTTGTGAAAGCCCGAAATTTCTTCAGCAAAGGAAACTGAATCTTTAGCTCAATATTTTATGATGGCTATTGATGGCCACACAGTAAAATTTGAGAGTTATTTTGTATGCAAATATAATCAAACACGAAACTAATCCAACTGACTTTCCCCCTTTACTTCTACTATGGTATGTGCTGTATAATGAGATTTATTCATCATTATTGACAGAGCCGGCGCTGTCATGTAATGATTATTCCAGCAATTAGTGGTGCGTTGGTGCCTCAGCTACGCTGCCAAAACATCAAAGCACCTGCCAATTTACTTCCCATAAAAGTCCGTCGCAATATTTTACAGGGGCTCCCTGGCGCTAATTTTAGGAGTGCTCGTACTATACGGGTAGACCACTGCAATATTGTCCACACATCTTCTCTTTCACATGAAGCCGCGGCAGGAAGAAACTCCGCAGCGCCAATTTTTCACTCATTTCTAAATTACACCTTATTTAATTAAGTAAGCTGATTTTAATAAGGTACGTACCATTCGATTCAGGGTCATTTTCTTATTTAATTGCCATATTCACTTCTGGTTTTTAAATGAAATTGTGCGGGCGTTTTCGTTTCTTTTTATAAAAATACAAAATCAAAATGACTGTAAAAATGTAATGTTAATGAAATTTTAGTACAAAATTGTGTTCAAGACCAACGAAGCTTGTCAATATTTAGCAGCATGACCTCTCTGGGACTTGACAGCTTGCAATATTTTTGGCATTGCCTCGATTTATTTCCGACAGTGGTCTGGAGAGAGGGCGTCCCTCTTCTCTTTTATTTTAGCCCAAAGTTGATCAGGATTATGGAGGGTATCTTTGCGTAGCTGTAGCTTGGTATGGGGCCACTCGCTCTCGGTCGGATTAAGGTCTGGTGACTGACCATGTCAATCCAAACATGAAATGTTATGCACACGAAAGAATCTCTTGACATTGACAGCTGTGTGTATGGGAGCATTATCCTGTATGAAGACGGGATTCTCGGCCAAATTATCAATATAATAGGGCTCGAAATGCTCAGCTTACATGTCAATGTATTTAGTCGAAATAATTCGGGCTCGCAGTCGAACGAGAAGTCCTGGCCCATGAGCACTAATGACTCCCTATATCATGGCGGAACCTCTACTACCTTGAAGTGTTGGAACTGTACTCCTGGGATGAAATTCATCACCTTTCATTCGTTGAACATATTGTCTGCCATTACTGCCTAGCATATTGAGTCTGGTTTCATCGCTGAATAGCACCCTGTGCCAGTATGAGGCGTCGAAAGCTTCATGACATCTGACGAATTCCTTGCGGCGCTTTCTGCTCTTTACCGATATCATCGATTTGAGTCTCATAATGCAGTCATTAAACTTCAATTCATTCAATCTATTCTTGATTGGTGTAACAAAACCTTTGGGACAAGGTCACTCCCATTCTGAACCTGGAAAGCAGTTTCAAATTTATTTCTGAGGCTGCGTATCTTCGTGGCGTGATCTTCCCTGTTAGAAGTAACTCTAGGGTGGCCAGATTTTGGGTCATCTCGGACACTGCTGGTCTTCCGATGCCTTACCACAGTCAATCGGGCAGTTTTTTCCTCACGTTTGAGTCTTCTGCCTATTTCTCTGCTGGACAATCAAGCATTGTGGAGTTAAATTAGCTCCTCACGATCACTGAGAGAAAAACGAGGCATTTAAGATGACTAATACTTAATTTTAATGTTAAACACACTGGAGCAACTGTTGGCAGGATTTAATGGCCGGAAATGCGGATAGATTTCAGAATTAGCATCTAATTCCAAACTGCGGAGCTTCTTTTTGACTCACAGATCTTTGTTGTGCCATGCTTGTAGAAAAATATCTATCAAAGTAAAAATAATGAAAGAAATGAATATGATATTTAGAAGAAGCAATAACGCTGAATCGAATGATGTATGGCCTATTACGGCTAGTTCCTTAAATTTTGGTCTAAATTACTATTCCATAAAAATATTGGCGGTGCGGAGTTTCTTTCTGCCGCCACTGTACGGTATATGCTTGTGGTGTATGAGAGATACATTTGGTATACATCAATTATGCACATTTTGACTCCAAATTGTATTCACAATACTATAACCATTGTAAGGTAAATATTTGGAAACATTCACTGGGCTTTTGTATTTATTACCTAAGCTTTCGCACGCTTGAAGCAGCGTGCGTTTTCAAGGGATGAAACAGCAAAAATTTTGGATATATGACACGCTACGCAGTAAATAGGGTACGCCGACAAAAATAAATACAATATTGACGAGGGAAGTTTAACCGAGATCAGGATTATAATATTGTATTTATTTTCATCGGCCTATTTACGAGTAGCAGGTCATACAGTATGTCCAAAATTTTCGCTGTTTCATCCCTTGAACACGCACGCTGCTTCAAGCGTGTGAAAGCTTGGGTAATAAATATAGAAGTCCAGTGGATGCTTCCGAATATTTACCCTACAATATGGATCCTGGGCGTCGCTTATTCTAACAAATAACTATGACCAAAGCGTTGTGTCTATACATAGCTCTACGTTTGTGCGTACCCGTTGCATATGACAGATTTGGTACCAGTGATGCGCATTTTGAAACTATTTTCTACACCTACTACGACCATTGCATTATGTCCACAGATCTATCGTGTGTACCCGTGGTACACGACAAATATGGTATCAATGATACGCGTTTCGGTTTAAAATTGTACACCTATCAAGACCTCCGCAATAATGTCCACAGATCTACATGGTACAGGGCAGATATGGTATCAACAAGTAGACGCTCCCCGCCAAAAATGGCGGGACAAATGATTTAATTTCTTACGATACCGTCTTATTTACGGTAAATTTGATGAGAAACGTTGTCATTTGGAGCATCACTGATACGAATTGCCTTCTTTGACAATCTCCCTGATTAATTAGAAGTACGGACCCGGGAATTTTCTCCATCTAAATCCTTAAGAGCGTGACAAAGAGACGGACGGACGGGCAGACCAACCAATCAACCAAACTACATTGAACTATTATTATACAGTGGGATAATACACATTTTAACTCTAAATGCATTGTACATTCACTCGGACCACCTCATAATGCCTACAGGTACTCAGATACCATGAGTGTTGACCACCTTATAATGCCACACTCTAGCGCAACCCAGTAGTACACGAGAGATATGTATTGTATGAGTGGTACGCATTTTATTTCTACGTTGTTGACTCACGCACGACGTCGTGCAGCGTGGCGCTCTCGTTGCACGTTAGGAAGGGGTTGTAGAAGCTCACCATGACTATACCGCCGTTCAGGGACTGTAAAACACAGAAATGTAGGTTATCAACGACGGAAATCATGCATGCGCTTGTGCGAAAGGAAGAAAAGCGACAAATGTCTCGTAACTTGCATCTACACGGGTCAGGCCTCCGTCTCATAGCGGGGAAACAGGCTAAGTACTCTGACATGGACCGTGCGTCAAATACTTCCTATGTAAATACTTAGGGTAACAGCAGTTTGTCCGACTGTTGATCCCTTTTCGTGACCGTGCCTTGCACACCCAATACGGTAACTTCACAAGGCGGACGGCGCCGCTCATCGCACACGCCTCACCCTGAAGGGGCTGTGGAGGTCGTGAAACTTACAAGTCTTTGAGATACTAAGCGAAGGGAACATTTTCGGTGAGTGTCTACTCATAGTTTTGTGGGGTGAATTTTTTTCCATTTTTAAATATAAGTTAGAAGATATTCGAAGTTATTCATCGATAAAGCTACTTTGAAAGCGATTAAGCTAAAATTTTAATTGGTGTTGGTTATTAAACTACTCGAAACTTTTTCAAATCCCCTGTTCACGCATTTTGTACTTTTATATAATATTTTCAGTGGAAACGTTACCATTACGTTATACTTTTCTGTAACTAAATTCACTGCAGAATATTTGTATTGGTACTTTTGCATACCGCGCATTTGTATGGTGAGATCTGCCTTGATAAGTATTCCAGAGAGAGAAAACTGTAGGGCCTCGGAGACATCAAATCAGAGGCTGTTTGCTTCTGCAGTAGGTAGGCCTGTGACACCTGACTCCATGGAGGCCCAATCAAGACCCGTTACGGTACCTTGAGTGTGACACCTGACTCCATGGAGGCACAATCAGGACCCGTTACGGTACTTTGAGTGTGAATCGTACATTTGATCTAATGATGTCAAACAAAGAATCCAAATTCTAAAGCTTCACTTTTCAAGCATAGTATCTGTGTAGGGTAACTTAAAAGTCATATTACTATTTTAAATATTTATTCCACAAGAACTAAAAAAGATACAAAGTTCTAGAATGTTGGTTGCAATTGAACGAAGAGTACTGGGAGTTTTTGACACAGGCTGACCATAATAAGATTTACGTATTCAAACAATAACAAACTTTAGAAGCCCCCCCAAAATGGCGAAATACACAGTGGAAGAGAGAACAGCCATTGTGGAACGTTATTTTCAAAGGAATAGATCACATTTAGTGAGCGGTTTCATAAGAACATTTAACTAGAGTCCATCTAATCCCTGTTTTCACGCTATGTTAGAAAAATTTGAACATACAGGATCTTTTAATGACAAAGGTCGGACTGGAAGACCAAGGTCATCCAGCAGTGAAGAATTTCATGCATTAGTGACATTTTTTGGCCACCTGGATCGTCGGATCTAACTCCTCTGAATATTTTCTTTTTGAATATAATTGAAGGATAGAGATGTTGTACATATTACACACACTCTCCAAGAGCTGAAACAGAATGTAATTGAAGAAATCTGCAATATTTCACCAGTTATTTTGAGAAATGTGATGCAAAACACACAACGAAGAGTTTATTCGTGCCTAGATAATTATGAAAGATATGTGAAAAATATTATTTTCAAGTAAAAACTATCTCTTACTTCACTGGTTACTGGGACTTCGTATCTTTCACAGATTTTTGTGATAGATGTTTGAAATAGGAACGTGACTTTTGGGCCACTCTGTAATCTGAGTTAGAGACTGGGCCATCTGACCTTCTCCTCCCTGGCACCCCCTCGGTTGCTGGCTGGTATCCCTATATCGAGGTGGCAAGTGTGTCGAGAGATCAAAACAAATTCTGCGTATCTTGTCTACCGCCCAATTATTTGGGCAATTTGTTGCCTCATGTGCTCCTCAAATCAGTCTCTTGCTCATTTTCAGGCGCCATCGAAAAGTTTCCAGCAAATGGAACTGAATTTGCATGAACTTTTTATAGATTCTACGGCACGATGTGCAGCGAAAATATTTCTCTTACTATATAATGAATTACCAAATACCAGCATTCGTATGACAACCATGGAAATTTTTCTCGTGTTTATTTAGTACGTCTCCGTGCATATTGCGAAAATGTAGTTATTCATTAATTTCGGAAAATATTGGACGCCTTGGTGATTACATTATCGAAAATTTCAAAGGACTCAGTGAACGATAAATTTTTTGGAGGCTGAGCTTTCGTCAAAATATGCTTTTGCCGTCATCAGAGCAACGTATGTATTTTGAAAAACAGGATTGAAGTAATAGCACACCGTAGCAGAAATGCCGGAAATAAATAGTTTTTTATATTATCCCGTGAATAGGGTTATTTAGAAGAAGAATTTTGGGAACAGGGACGGGTGAGCTCAGGCGAAATGTTTTTTAACTGTAAGCAAAATTTAATGTGACACATCAATGTGCCTGTTAATAGCTTTATTTTATTGGTATACAAAATAAAAAGCTTCCATCATTTTTCGAGTAGAATACTTTTCAACTTTTCGTATAACTTTTGCATTATCGAAATCGAAAAGTCATGATTGGAGCTAGAATGTTACTACGCTAAGGAAAGACTATATCCAGTTCTTACATTTTGCCTGGGCCTGAGCTCACCCTTCCCTATTCCCAAAATTTTATTTCTAAATAACCCTATTCACAGAATAATCCAAAAATTTATTCATTTTTGGTATTTATGATACGGTGTGCGACTACTTTAATCCTGTTTTTCCAAATACATTGTTCTAATAACGGCAAGAGCATATTTTGCCGATAGCTCAGCCTCCAAAATATTTGGCTTTGACTCACTCCTTTAAAATTTTCGACATGGTAATTCAAGTATTTCTTTGGTGTAGACGTATTTTATTGTATTACATATTTGTTAGGTGTCCAACCAGTATACTAGTCCGACAATTGCAGATCTTCTACCTGCATAAGCATTGCTGCCAATTGAGCATCTCAAGCAGGCCTCTCACGTAGAGGGGCGGAAGAGTCGGACTGAGATACGTCCGGGCGACTTAGACGAGCTCCTCGCAGCCGAGTTGATTTGACATTAAGTCGACATCTCGCGGGCCGTATACAAGTTACGACACCGACCACAGAAATTAATCTCTATTCGATGCATACAAATGAGGAGCTGCATTATTGAGCCGCCGGGCTCTTGGGGGACTCTGTACGCCAGCGTGTGCGTGCCGAGTAAATTGTGCTAGTTGACTCTCGCTTCATGAATAATAATGATCGTACTGCCATGATATTGTCGTCTCTGACCAAACAATTACCAGGCCACTGAGGCATTGTTTAACGCCCTGGATTACGCTCACAAATGCAATATCACAGCGTGTACAAGCGAGTCTAAAATGCCTTCTCGTGACGTCTATATTGCTACTTTCGAGGCGAGCGCGGAGGCTAATGTGCGAGGTTTTTACTGGCTAGAATGGAACGCCCTCCAGGAATGTTATACATTGGGTGTTCTGACTTAAAACTGGTATGGCTGGCACCAAAAATGGACAATGATGTAGGTGCTCACACTTAATTGAGATCTGTGTGCACACGAGATTTATCACACTTCTGCAGCTTTTTAGAGACAAACTTTTCTTCGCTATTTTCTCGTCTTCGCAGTTTTTAGATTACGCAATATGTGATTGTGCGATGGTCGTTGAGGTTATAATTCTTAAAAAATTTTCAAAAATATTTTATTGCATCTGCCATCACATTATGTACCAGTTTGGACGATTCAGTTACGTAACTTTTTGGGGGGGAGATAGCGCCGCGCGAACATAAAACATTCTGTTTTAACATTTACAACCAAACATTTGAAAGGATATATGGCGTATTTTTATTATCTTAAATAATTAGGTCAGCGGGAGGTAAGTAAACTCATGACTTAAGCTAAAGCATAATTCAAAGAAACTATGAATATTTCATTCTCCTTGAACCTTGTACATGAGGAGTAAGAAAATTGTTTTACTATTATAGATGCTATGTACCTTTGACCTAATGTTGACTTTAGCTTACTCTACAGGATTTTCAGAAACGATCACTGGCAGTTCAGAGATGGTGGTACGAGGTAAGGCGATAGTTTCCTGAGTGAGTAAATCGTCTATATTTCGACAGAGGAACAAGGCAATAAAGTATTGTTGAATGTTGCACACAGTAAGAATATTAGGCGCATAGAAAACTTGTGGATTCAATTTTCAATTTGCTTTTCATTTGAAACCTCGGATTAGTCTCTGAAGTCACCCTCTAAAACTTTTTATTGACGCCCGCAGCTCCTCATGCTGAGTTTTGACCCATGCCTTCTTCAAGGACTGTATCGCATCATCAACAGAGGCATGGGGCGATGCACAGGCATTATCCTCTAAAGTGGAATAAACAGTGAAGTATAGGGAATTCAAATTGGAGCAAGATGGAGGCCACATTTCCCTACTCTAGAACTAGGAAAAATTACTCTGTCTTCACTCCTGAGTTTTTTGGGCATCGAGAGCATGCTGTCTTACTGACAGGTGAATTACTGTTTCCTTCAAGTGTTTCTGCATATCTCGGAGAGCAGGATCCCAAATTTTATCATCCTATGAATTCGATTTTTTTTGTGTTCCTCTAAAGAAATCGAGAGGAGACCACGTGTCGGAGAGAGCCGCCCAGCCCATAACGGAGGCAGGTTTTCGACAACAATAACCATTTCTCATACCAACTGGAATGTCTTCAGGCTGCTCATCTCAGCACTTTCCATTCTGAGAATTGAATATCGCCTCCACTGTGAACGTATTTTCATCAGGAACGACAATCTCTCCTTTTCGCGTGTAATCCTTGCGAACCTGAAGAATCTGCGCTCTGTCAGTTTGTTTCTATTTGTGCAGGGCATTGAGTTGTTGGTGCTACATCTTTTTCAAGGGAGGAAGTTTGAAATCAGTTTTGACCATGGTGCTTAATGGTTTTTTGATGATGTCTAATCGCCAGGTTTCCTCGAGGATCGTGGTAAAATTCTTCTCACCCTCTCGCGCACTGCGTTCATGACTGGGAAGGTGGGAAGTTCAGCGCGCATGCCCACTTTTGAGACGGTGTTTGCCAGTACCAATTTCATGGAATCCATGTAGTGTCGTAAATAGTGTATTTTTGCTACATTTAACTGCTTTAAAGTAATGGACTTGAACACTTCCGCTCGATGGCGCTCACCAGTCGCTTGACGTTTACTCGTTTTTCTGAATTATATAAATAATTTTAGGTGATGAACTGTCTAGAAATGAAGAAGCAGATAGTTATCGCTTAATAACTTTAGAAAAAAAGCGATTTCAACAAATTTTTATTTTACTTTGAAAAATAAAAATTAACCCTGAAAATTAATTAAATTAAAATAGCCTTGAGTATTCCTTCTAATATTAGATATTAAAAATTCCAGTAATTGTTCCACAAAACCTGCAAAGAGAGCAAATACCAAAATTAACCCTAGATATATCTGATCCTAAGAACAAGAAGTTTCCCTACCTCCCTATATCTTTTGAATTTGAAAATTTCCAGGTGCGATTTAAATTGACAAACTGAAGCAGCATCTCCCTCAGTCCTTCTGAGGAGACAGAGGGTACCAGGGCACCGCATATCGTATTTCTCATGCCTTTTGGTGAGTGTGACTTGTCCTTTGAAGGTGTGATGGGCCGCTAGTGCCCAGGCACCGCTGTTGGCTCCAGCTCAGCGCTGCCCGTACGCCACAACCTGCTGGATTGTGTTACCACACCCGCGCTCGCACGCTCTCTCACCATTTGCTTGTGGACGCTACCACACCCGTAACTCCCTCACCATCTCTTTGGCCGAAGCAATATATATATACACACATATATATTTATAAGATATATATACATATATCTTATATATATAAATATATGTACACGGAGTGTGAGCGATACATGGATAGTGAGAGATACAAACTATCCCTGATAGGCCTCCCTTGCCTCACTGTCATCAAACGTTAGAGTGAAACGGTCTTATTCAACAGCTCGCCGATATGCGAAGGCACACCACGCACACAAAGCGGTGGTACCCCAGTGTGGCCCGGGCGTGAAGGCCCAAACATCTTCAAGGTATTGAGGGTATAAAGGTGAGGACGTCACCACACCACACAGCTCTCTCACTGTCTGCCTGGTAACGGCCCTTGCCATTGCCACAAATACAT
>VOMN01066489.1:0-10113 GCA_014899125.1 Orchestia grillus | reverse complement strand
GGTACAGAGTTCGGGCTGAAATTGTCGTGTGCCTCAACGACGCCCTAGGGACGCCATCTCTTTATCAGCTAAGATTCCATCGTGATATCAAGTATCAACAGCTTTGCATTCAACATTATTATTATCAAATGTTTCCGTTGAAAACTGTATTTTTTTCATGCGCTGAGGTTTTTTAAAAAATTAATCGTAATCGTGGGGCGGTTTTGCTTCGAACTGGATAGTGCATTGTTTTTAAACGCTTAACAGAGTCAGTAAACTGTTCGATTTGGTAGGCATTCCCTGTTTATTAAAAAAATTTCATCTTGCATTCTAAGATTGACAGGCCAAACGGTATGTATGTGAATTCTCCTTCGTGAAATAGCTAGTGAGAGCTCATATTTTTATTATTTGTTGGAAATATTCTGGATCATTCATTAATGGCGAATAAATTAAACTAAAAGCCGCACGTTATTATGCGAAGTAAATTGTTCAGGCTTATGACATGCAGCAGCTTGATGGAGAGAAACAAATATTTGGTTTTATGTATTATATATCATCGATACAATAGAAATATGGTTAATTGCTGAACTTTATTTTCTGCGTAATGTTGATTGCTGCAATACGATGAACCAACCTTTATAGAAACTCATTTCGCACAGGCGTTTCTACTCCCAAAAAGTATTTTTACTCTGCTATTATCAAAATGATTTGTCTTTTCGAAATATTGTGTGGACATTTTGATTTGCACGGTGTTGCCCTAAATTTATTTTCTCTGATTTTAAATACTCGTACCTTTTTCTGTCGCTCAACATATATTTTATTAATAAACTACTTAATAGTAATAACATACTATAAAAAATAATAACCAAAACTCTGTCATTTGCAGAGATTTTGATGTCAGTGAAATTTTGGGTATGTGGTCTAATGTCGCGGAATGTAACTCTTTGGATCATTTCCCAAATACTGAATTTTTTAAACTGAATCTTGTATTGATGCTTCCGTCATTCTTCTCGAGCTTCAGGGTCTTATAAACCTAGATAAATTCCTATCGTTTGTCTTCAGTTTTCTCTTTAATGATCAGTTATTTGCGCGATAAAAGCAAAACAAGTGAGGAGATAGTTGCTAAATTATAATTGAATTATGGCGATTGTAATACAAAACGAATGAAGAAGAGACAACCAAATATTTGAAGGCTCTCATAATATTTTGAATTTTGTGGTAGAGAAAACATATGTTGTTTCTTCCTCTTAGATATCAACTTATAAGCGTAGTTCAACGCACGTTTTTCGCTTCTTACTTGTTTCGTTTGAGAAAATTACGTGAATATCACTCCTACACTAATGGCTGCACAGCGTATTTTTATGTGATGTCTTCACATCACGGAAGAAATCCACACAGTATTACTTGAAGTTGAACGAAAAAATAGAACGAAATTTGAATTAAATGCAACCCGGTAATCGGATTAATTTAGCAGTTGTTAAATAATTATATAGGAACTTTTTAAATGAAGTATCTACGTGAAATTTGTTTGAACACTTTCGAAACTGCTCGGGAGGTTCCACTTTTAAAATCTTGTGAAAATTTCAGACTTAAATGATTATGAAACTATTTCAACTCCATGCGTTTTAAAAAACTATTTGAAAATTTCATGCAGAAAAGAATTTTCAATTTTATTTCGAAGGTTATGCTATCTTGATTAAATCACAATTTGGTTTTCGACCAAGCACAAAACCACTATGCTATACTTCGATTTCCAATGAATTGTCCTCATTTTATAAAAAAATGTACCGTTTGTATGTTTTTCGGTGCAGGTAAGCGTATGAAATTGTGCATAGACATATATTGCAACAAAAATGTGAACACTCTTAGGTTAAAGAACTCACAACCAGCTTAAAATATAGCTATCTTCACAACAGAAATCAGTACGTTATTAACATTCACTAAAGTCACCTGTTTCCCTTTTGGGAATTGAAGTACGAGTACCACGAGGATCTGTATTACGACTGTTGTTTTTTCAATATTGTATTAATGGGGTCTTTTTTTGCTAGGAACGCTATTTATAGTATTTATGCCGATGAATCGGCACTTCATATTGATCCTCAGAGTTTGGATGATACCGCAAAAAATATTACTGTCGTCATTGAAAATTTGAGTATAAGGCAGGATGCGAATAAATTAGCACCACTTTGGTAAACATCAATTTCATACTCACATCTCTGTTTCATTTTACTCAAAGACGGATATTACCAAAAACAACTTCAAGTGGAACGAAAAACTTTCTGTGTTCTGATTTTTAATTAAATTCACTCCATTTTTAATTGTACAATTCTTCTTTTAGAATAACTAAATATTTCTATAAATAAGGACGACACAAGTTCTTTTTTTAATACGTAACGTCATTTAGAGAGACATTTTCAGAGCCGCTTCTACTTCTGCTAAGTCATAATATTATGGGTTTGGGATAGACTACAAATCTAAGTGTTGGATGATTGAGAAAATTGCAACGCCTTGAACAAAGTGCGAATGGCTTACGGGAAAATTCACATCACGGTAGCCATGTTGAGAATATTTGGAATATTGATCAAAGAACTGTTCCCTTAGCGTCCGTCTGACCACGACCTCAAACACCAAATCTAATTTCAAGCTTGGATGGCGCAGCATTTGCGGTACAGCCTAAACTCAGTCGGAGAAACAGTTCCGCCAAGACGGAAGGTTGATAGCGCAGTGATTCACGAGGGGAAAATGATTCAGAGTTAAGTTATTGAAAAGAGAGAGTTAGATGAGGCTGTCACTTAACCTTTCTGATCATTCTTAGCTTCCTACGTCGTTGTTTAATCAGAGCAAATTGTTGTAGCACAAAGTCAACCACATGTAAATTTCTATACTAACGAGCACACAGCTCTCTGGGAGTCATTAAAATGGGAAAATTCAGTTCTTCAGTATAATGCAAGAGCATTGTACCTTCTTGTTTAACTGGTGTAGTAGCATACGATGTCGAATGACGTTACCATTTATTTGGCTTTAGTGCAAATAAATTCGCCCCACAATAGCCGCAAATTATTCTATACCGTTATCGCCTGCCAGAAATATTTCTTAAAGACTGATGGGATAAATACCAACATGACTAACAAAAAAGTATGGTAAAACCTGTGAATTTGTCAAATTTTGTGAAGGATTTTACACTCAATAGTTATTCAACACTAGGTCAGTCACTAGGTCAGTCTAAATTAGTACTATCTCGTGCGCATGAAATTTTCCACGTATTTGTACAATAATTTAAGCTTTTGGCTCCTCCATCACATCGTAGTGAGCGTTCAGCTACCATGTAGGACATCAAAGTATGCAGTACCTAAGTGCGTTACATTTTTAATGCGGCATTTCTTTCTTAATAACTGTAAACGAGATTTACTCAGAAACGTGTGTCACTTCCATTGAAATCAATAAGCGTTTCCCTCTTTCAAATGAAACAAGTTGGTCAGTATACTTGTGAAACACACATGTCAACGTAAATACATGTTTTATACACTCTAGATGATACAATTCCATTGAAGCTTTGAAATACCACGACTCAAATTCAAATTATCGAGGTTTAATGCTTCAAAAGTTTTTAAAAAGCGAAATTTTTTCCTATTTGTACCCTATCCTTCGAATTTATTTATTTTAATTGTATCATGTATGTACATCAAATCACAAGATGTTTTTCTTTAATATTCAGTTTGATTCAAGTGTTAATCACCATTTCACACTGAACGATAGGCAAGGGAATTAGGAATCATAAATATAGAACCTTCAACTTGATGTTCTCACTAATTTTAAAATCTTGTGGTTTTACTCATTGGAAATCTGACTTCAACCTGCTCTGTATGGGACTGATTTCGGGATAAAATAATATTCTAGTTTTATTTATCCTTGAGTGCTCTTAATAACCAACAAATTATTGCGAGTCGTATTCCTCAGAGTAAATTCAACATTTCCCTCGGGTCTTAATTTGAGATCGATTTGAGCTCTTTTTATGACATTCCATAAATTTCGGTTACAAAGCACGTATTTGTCAGCTCGACATACGATACGTTAGGCGGTTTATTGCCGGGAAACTTGACCGTGTACTTCTTTGCAGCAGTACATAGATAAATAGTTCATAAACTTGACATATTTAGACTTTTTCGCGACAAGGATCGTGGATATGCTGTCCGAGATCGGGTTTCAAACCATTGATTACGTAGCTTATTTCTTTTGCTTCGGTCGGACATACCATCCCGCTCGAACTGACTCCAAGTATTTCGAACAACATTATATTCAAAGGGTCAATAGTCGAACTTCATTTTCCATTCTTTACGTATTGTAAGCTATGTAGCTGTAACTATATTTTAGCTTTGGCTGTATAAAATATAGCTAAGCTGAATACTCTGCTTTCGTTCTTCGGTTTGCTGATTATCAATAACCAAATCAGACGTATCATTCGGACGTGACAAAAAAGTACATCATGACACTACAGGAGGTGGATGAAAAAACATATGGAATACAATAATATTTACCTCGACCCCATGAAACACTGAAAACACGAAAATACAGAGCATTGCAGTCGGCCTGTGGATGAGGGTTAAAAGGTAGATCCTTAACACCGTTCACTGAAGCCGCAAGCGCCACGAAACTCAGGAAAAATAGGATCAAGGTCAGCACTAGTTTGACCTGATATCCAGTACAAACTTTAAAACGAGCATTTCCGTATGTTGCCGAAGCTAACCAACCATAAGGTAAGTCAAGTTTGCCGAAGCAAATAAAAAATAAGGTAAGTCAAGGTTGTCGAGGCCAGCCGGCAATAATAATAAAGATAATAGTAATAATCTTCATTAACTTAAGTGATAAAAATTTCAAAATGAAATTTTCAACAAAGGAATCTGTATCAAGCTTATGCATAAGTATTGAAGCAAGTGAAATTGCATCAAACTTTCCATGCAAAAACTATTAAAACATGACACAACATGAAAGCAAACAGCAACGAATCCAGCGATTCTCTACCTAACTTATAAAATCCTATTACAATTTATAAAAGGTGAATTTGCTCCATCCAACTGCAAAGAATCAATTATAGAGTGAAACAAAATATTTTTTACCTAATTTTTTGATAGAGGAAAGCGTTTTGCCGTCTCGTATATTCTGAGGTAGTGAACTGCACACGGTAGGAGCCGAATACGAAATAGCTCTCAGAAATGTACTTAACCTGTGGTAAGTGGTCAAAGGATAATTTCTGAAGCGGGGGGAATATTGATGCTATCTGTGAATAAAATTACCCGCTTTTATCGATTGAAACATGTGAACAGCAAGTAAAAATTTATTGAAGTCAGCAAATTTTAAAATTTGTACTTTTATAAAATAATGGGTGTGTGAGCTAAATAATGACTAACTTTCATTATTCCAATTAATCTTTCTTGCATCATCTCCAGTTGAGCCAAGTAAAAAATGCCGGTACCTCCTCAAATCAAATAACCGTAGTTGAAGAGGGGATATATGAAGGAATAATACATAGATATCAAGACGTGCTCATCCGTAAATTCTCTTAATCTATACAGAGTGCCCATGGCTTTAAGCGCTTTCCGACAATTCAGATTGATAGGCCACTTAAAATTTAAAGAAGGATCAAGCATTAAGCCTGGGAAATAAACCGTTAAACCGTTGACTTGCAATTTCCAGAGTAAATTGATAATCTATTAACCTAAGCCCATCCAATACATTGTGTAATTCCTGATTACATCAGATTATCAAAGTGTTATGGAAAGAATCATCAAAAAACAGTTGTATCATCAGCGAACCTCACAGGGTCTAATGCATTTTCAAAGACATTTTAAAGTCATTTACTTAAAAGTAAAACATAGGATTGGTCCCAAAACGGACGCGTGTGGAACCGCAATGTTAGTATCCTTATACTTTGACATGCAATTTTTTACTTTCACCCTCCGCGAACAGTCACTCCAATAACTATAAAAGCACTCCCAACGAGTATCCCTAAAACCATATAGAAACATTTGTCTAGCAAACCCTTATGTCGTACAGCAACAAAAACCATGCGGTAATCAATGAATAGAGATGATCCAAGATTCATTTTTTCGCGATTAGAATAAATATACTCCTCAAATTCTTCCAATGCCTCAATGGTTAATTTTCCTTTTTGGAAACCAAATTGAAATGGTTCCAGCACAGAATTTTTACCTAAATAACTATGTAGTCTTCGCGCGACATACTTTGCCTGATAGAGGCAAAATGGAAATAGGACAGTAGTTCAGTATATCTGTTTGATCACATTTTTGTGAATTGGAGTAATATTGGCTATTTTAGAAATACTTGGGAATAAAGCTTTTTGGAAGGAATAAAGAGGGGAATATCTATTCCCTTCGTCAATACCACAAGAAACGGAGAGTTGATATCATATTTCGAATATTTTAAACTTCAAATTATATCCAAACATTCTTCGCAACTCATGCAAAAAAAATAAAATTAATTTCTGTGGTTCAGTTGGATGTGATTACATAGTAGGTGATACACTACTACGTGAAATTTTCTGTCTAGATCTGGTGCCACTATTGCAAAATAATTATTAAAAGAGTTGACAATGTCAGTACTACTGCGGATAGTTTCACCGTTGACTAGCAATTCCCAGAAGTCGTTCCGCATTCGTTTACTACAAGCAACAACATTAATTAGCTTCCTCGTATTTCTGATTGAACCCCTAGCATTTTGAAACCTTGCAACTTAATATGACGTTTTAGCTCTACGAATGTACCAAGAACATTTTTAAAGCGATTATTTTAATTAACGACAATTTTCCCTTAATTAGGCAGTTTATAATTTGCAGATTTTTGTTTGATGAGCTTCATGATGTAATCAGAAAACCACAGCAAAATTGATTTTGCAAGAGATGCGTTTAGTTTAAGTCGGAAAACATTTATGGTAAATATTATTCACATTATTAACAAATCTTTCAGAACTTACATCAATAGAGTGACCAAAACAATTTCATTCTAATCAACCTCAGTCGAGCAATGTCTAAATGAATTCACATCGTCATCACTAACTAATCTAAACTTTATTACATCCATGCCGCCTGATTTAGCCCGCAAATCTGAAGAAAACGCATAGCTAGGAACATGATCATTAGTGCCATACACAATAACACGAGCAGAGAGCGTTTCCAGACGATTGGTCCAGGTACGATCCAGCAGCGACGGAGACCCTAGCGAGTCACCGGGAAGGAGACGACTCGCTCTCGCGATGAGCGGGAGGAAGCTATAGAACTGCATGTAGAACGTATCGTTACAGTAACCGAGTCTTCCTCCTTTAACGTATCGATATTAAGATCCCTCATCACATAAACAGTTTTGTCAGTCAAGTATGGAAACTCGAGCACACTCGCCAGTTCATCACAAAATGTACTGGTACTGCTGCTAAGAAGGCGATATATTCCCAAAACAAAGATAGAACTTTCACCTGTTAGCTCAGCGTCCTATACCTCAACATTTTAACTTACTGGCGAAAGGTTCTGAGTGGCTTAAAGGCAATTCCACACTGTACAAACACCGATACACCATTATTACGTTCGCTTCTACTATAAGAAAATTCGGGTAAATTATTTTTTATTTGATGGATAATTGTATCATTATCATTTATGAAAGTTGCAGTAAATACGACAGCATGTTCAACAGCTGCAGCACCCAACAGCCCCTCATATGCAATAAAATTATTCCCAAAACTTTTGATACTAAAATTAAGAGTACAAGTCCTGGTGTCACTGCAGAATTTCCTACTAAAAGATTTGACCGTTAATTAAGGTTGATTGGTTGAAGCTGCAGAAAGACTCGAATTTCAAATTCATTAGGTAATTAACCGCTAAGTAAAGATAGCCGAAGCAAATCAGCCAATTATTAAGTATATCAGAATAGGCTAACTGCTCGACAGATATGGTTATAGTGACGCTAACTAAAATGCTCCTCAACATCGATATACAGATGTGCCCCTGCGTATGTCCACTTTGCTAAGGAGAAGGTAGAGCCTTAGTTCAGACAAACAAGTAGTTTCATTTGAAAAAGGGTCTAAATTGACATCATGAAAACCCGTCACTTTGCAGTGACGTCGGGCAAACATAGCTCAATCAAAGTACGCGAGTGACCTTCGATTGCTGATTAGCGGCGGTACATGTGTAGACTTGCACAGTTGTACTCTTGTCTCACTCTGAGTCGTCAGGAAGAAACAGTACAGCGAGCGTCGGTGTTGTAGTTGTTCTATCAGCTCCAATAAAAATGATCCAAATAATACATACATATTGACATAAAACATTACCGAATAAAATATTATGTCTCGATGACAGCGTTTTACAATTTTTTCAATTGCAATAATGCTCAAATTGTTAATGCTACTCAGCGACGAACACACTGGAGGACATTTTTCCACGTTACTCTCGCATGTCCTTTACTTTGCACTATTAGACCATGAAGACGTGGCTATGACGTCAGAGATTGCCGAGAGGTGGGCTTGCTACCCCTCTATACGAAACTACTTGTCTTCACTCTACTGTGCTCGTCCTATTCAAAATAGGCTCCGTTAATTTTTTTCCAAGTTCACTGTTCAGCAGCGCAGGGGCGCAGTCGGTATGTCCGCTTTAGAACGTTACTCTCTAGATCTGCAAGGAGCCACTAGGCAATTTCTCACCCATAGAGATTATGTATTTAAAACTTCCAAAATACATCGGAAAACTACCATATCTTCGAAAGGCTGCCTAAGACCTACTGCGTGACTCCACTAATTTTTAGCATGGTGTATACTAGGAGTACAGGACTCATAGTATGAGTATCTTGGTATTTCGGATGATACAAGTAAAATGAATCAAGAGGGATAAGAACATCAAAATAAGAACAATTATTCACCCGTATGAGATAGGTAACAATATAACGAACATTGAAAAAATATCAATGAAAGGTAAGCATTTCTATCAAACAAACGATTTTTAAAATCCTAAAAACTTTTTGATGCGGCTAGAACAAAGATCTATGTTTGACAGGTTACACAGACAAACCCTATTGAAAATTAGCTCAGTTTCTCGCAAGTTTCTAACGTATTATGGTAGTTTTGTGGAGATTATTTATATGGCCGACAATTTGACTAGTGGCCGCTTGGAGCTCTCGGCAATAATTGTCCGCAGTCGACTTCTGACAGAAAACTTTTAAACGCAGACGGACTTTCTCCACAGTAAATTTCTCGGTCGTGCGTGGGTTGGTGGCCGCTCGCAGATCTCAGCCGTAATACATTCAGCCCAACGGTTGTTATAGGTTTACCAGGTTTGACATTTTATTACCAACCTGACAATATTCGAGTATATTTGGCAACGTTATAATGCCAACCTTATGTTTGGCTCGCCTTGACTCCTGAAGTATGTTTTGTTATGTCGTATACTATTGATGTATTTTTCCGTGATTTTAAATCCAAAATAGTCTCAAGAAACTTTGATTCCGTCGACCAAACGAAGCTCTAACAAAGATGAAACGCGTTTGCCCGAGCACAGGCGTTGGATGCTGTGATAGTCATGATTCATCATTACTGTTTTATCAGTAGTCACGTAGAGGTAGTCGCGTAATCTTCCGCCCGAAGATGTAATAAAGATTGGGAGAAATAGTTCAAGTGGTTAACGTACAAAGATAATTCGTGGTATTGCAAATCATGGAACTTTGAGATAAATTCAATAAGAAAAAGCGTTTTTGCGCCGTATAAACGCAGCGCTATTCATAAAAATAGCAATGCTTTGCCAAAACAAGATTTGAACTAATTTTTTAAGCCATTGAAAAAACAATTTTGAAAGAATTCGAACTAAAATGCAGTGTATCGATATCATGCCATGGCGGCATTCGTTTGATTGACCATCATTGCAAAAACATTAAGAAGAATGGTAAGAAGATCACACTGGAAAATATTGAGTTGCCTAGAACAAACTGCAGTAAGTTAATAGCTATGTGGTAACGAAGTTGTACTCTGAAGAGCTTGTACAGGAGTTGAAAAATCCTAAATTTTCATGGTTAATTGATGAATCTGCTGATATTTCAGTAACGAAACTATGTTGAAATTTATAAGGAACGGACGCTACGCGGCTGT
>VOMN01066483.1:0-10935 GCA_014899125.1 Orchestia grillus | reverse complement strand
GGGTTACGGGTGGTCTGGTTAGGTGACCCAACGGGTTACGGGTCATGAATGAGTGATACCAGCTCATAGAGGTCAATACTATTTAGTATCTGGGATACCAGCTCACTGGAATAACTGCTACAAATCCTGGTTTGACCAATTTATTCAGTGAATATTTGACAGCATGCTAGCTACAGAAATTTGTGAGTTCCGATACATTTAGGATTTCCTTGAAATTTTGGCCCTCGTCCTACATAATTACGGGCAATGATGAATTCACCTTCACTACAAAATTTGTTTCATTCTCGAACGAAGCGTATGTGGTTCAAAAATAAATCGAGAATAACAAGCACGGACGTTGAACAGCAAGCACGGACTTTGAACAGCAAGCACGGACGTTGAACAGCAAGCACGGCCGTTGAAAAGCAAGCACGGCCGTTGAACAGCAAGCAAGCAATAGGTGAGACAGCCCACACCGTGGACAGGCGTGAAAGGCCTCAGGAATGCCAAACTGACACGAAGGAAAGAATCTAATAAAGAAAGAAGGAGAGAAGGAAAGATTGACACAGCGAAAAAAAAAAATTAACTTTCTCCTTCACAGCACCGGAGACCAGGGGAGTGCCCCCTGGACGGCTGGACTTGTGCTGGACACTAGTGGTGGCTAATTCTGACGCCTGGATGGGGGCTAGTTCCTGGTGTACACTAGATGTTTTTTGTGTGTGGCTAGTTCCTAGTGCACACTAGATGTTTTTTGTGTGTGGCTAGTTCCAGGTGCACACTAGATGTTTTTTGTGTGTGGCTAGTTTCTAGTGCACACTAGAGGTTTTTTGTGTGTGGCTTGTTCCTAGGACACACTAGATGTTTTTTTTGTGTGGCTAGTTCCTAGCTCACACTAGATGTTTTTTGTTCCTGAATTGCACCTAGTTTCTAATATCTACTAGAAGTTTCATGTCCCTACACTGTATTATTGACATTTTAGAGCGGGCTGTATTTTTTTTATTAATTAAAGCCCTCCACTTGCAACCAAATCGTTAAAAACGCAATTTTTAAAATTGCGTGCATTGTGTGAGACTACTGCAGCGGCTGAAGCTCCTGTTGGAATTTAAACACCAAGATTCTAACAGAAAAAAACACAAGGAACGCAGCTCCGCACGTCCTCACGACGTTGAAGCACGACTGGGACTATCGTATAATTTTAAAAGGGCTAAAAAGGCGTGGCGGCGCCTGAGGCAGAACCGATGAAGCGTAAAAATATTTTCAGACGCAAAATTTTCACCGGAGAAGATGTTTCAAACCGTCGCGTTGACCGACACGCTGCTCCGTCACCTTCTGACGTGCGAGGCGTCCCTACGACACAGCACCCGGCGCAAGTCATCGTGCAAGGAAAGGCTGTGTCGGATGGAAAAAAGATGCATCTTCGTTTCTTCAAGTGTTGCGAAAACGTGTGGAGGGAGGGTGGAGAAAGGGGTGGGTGAAGATTATTTGAGTTTTGCCATGTAGAGTTTTGCCCTGGCCGAAGATTGAGCACCCCGACGGCATTTTCGTGTTTAGCCAAAACGATGCTCCAGCTCATACAACGAATTTATGCATGAATTCTGCAAAGACAACTTAGCAGATTCTTGACCGAAAAACTTCTGGCCTCCAATCAGCCCAGACTTGAACCCGTTGGACTACGAATCATAAGGCAAATTGGCGCACTCTACTAAGAAAACTTCCCATCCAAGTGTTGATCATCTTAGCGATGCTGAGACAAGAGTGGGCCAAGATGTCGCAGGATTTCAGCTTGAACAGCAGCGGTGCCTCTTGAAAGCGGCGTGTAGTATATGTGGTGAACAATGAAGGCGGTCGTATGGAATAAATTGCCTCTTGATACCTCTGTAACTTTAGGTAAAAATGACATTGATATCAGATCGCTGGTTATTGTGAAATGAAAATTTTTGTGACTCATTTATGCTCCTTCTTCAAAGTTTGGCTCTCCACCTTGTTGACGCCACCTCTGCGATAATCTAATGAGCCTCAAATTAAGCAAGAATATACCTTAATAATTTAATTTAATGAGCCTTAAATTTAATAACTTAATTTAACAAAGCCCAAATTGAATAACTTAATGAGCCTCAAATTTAGCCAAAAAATATTCTCATAAATCACCGTCAAATGCTTCGAATGACCAAAGGTGCGCCCACCTGCGCCTCAGATCAGCCAGGTAAGCCTTGCAGGGGGTCGTTGCGCCCCCTATAAGAAGAAGGAAGACCCCCACACCCCTCCCCCCTCACGTGACCGTGCCTAGCCCGAGGTCGTGGATGAGCTGCAAAACACGGCAGGGGGTGCCTCCACCCTCGCCTTCTACAGGAGGATCATGCCTTTTGGAGACGCCCTTTGTGTGACGGTCAGTCGGGCGTCTCAATTAGGCACGAGTGCGCACCAGCTGTGAGGTTACATTGGGGTTGTAAAGGGGATGCCATGGGGGTGTAATTGGGGCACAATTGCGCCGTCTACACCCTGGCACATGAATACAGGGTACAATGGGGGAGGGGGGGGGCAGCAACGGAGGGGTAATTAGGTATAATTAAGGGCACTCATTTTCGAGAATGTAAAGTTATTTAGCGAATAAACTTCAGGTACAAGAGCTACGAAATTTAGAGCAATAAAGGTGGGCAAAGGAAAAACTCGGAAGTTAGTTTCAGTATTTGTGTGAGGAAATTCGTCGAAATTATTCCGTAAAGATTTTAACGAATAGAAGTCAGCAGGGGCAAGGTCTGGAGAAGGAGGGGGATGAGGAACTTTCACCCAACTTTTTTTCTTTTTCAATCTTTCGGGATGCGATTTTTGAAACTTGAGGATGTCAAAACGGACATTTTGAAGCTCTTTTCTTCGAAGTCGAAATAGCTATTTAGTAGCGGGATTACAGCTATTCAGTAGTGGGATTACAGCTATTCAGTAGCTGAATTATTGCTATTAAGTATCGGGATTAGAGCTATTCAGTAGTCGGATTACTGATATTCAGTAGTGGGATTAATGCTATTCAGTAATGGGATTAAAAAGCATGATTGTGGATGAAAAGAAGTCATAGTTGATCATGGACACTACATAGACGATTAAATTCTAATTAACTGTAGCATTTGATCGTTCGTTTACTTCATTTGAAATTCGGCTAGAACTTATGAGATGATCTGACACACATACTACAGCTTGGGCTGCTGGCTATGCGGCTTAGGGCTGATTGCTGCGCGGCTTAGGGCTGATTGCTGGGTGGCTTAGGGCTGATTGCTGGGTGGCTTAGGGCTGATTGCTGTGCGGCTTAGGGCTGATTAAGGCTGGGCGGCTTAGGGCTTGGGCACGTCCACGGCGCCATATTGGGGTGGGCGGTGGGGTCATTGGGTCCACGCCCTCGTTTGTTGCGTTCACGTACGACAATCATGTTCGATGTTCACGCGTAATGTTCACACGCAATGTCCGTAAGCGATGTTCACGCGTAATGTTCACACGCAATGTCCATAAGCAACGTTCACGCGTAATGTTTGCCTTCTCGCCCCCCACGGAAAATGCGCACGACTTTGTAGACATCCCCAGAACGTTGAATTTTGCGAGTATTCCTCGTGTGGGTGTACACCGTTCTCCCCTCTTGTGTTTGGTGTACACCGTACTCCCCTCTGTGTGGGTGTACNCCTTCACATTAAAAAAGCTGCCTCTGATTTTGTCGTCAAAAAGAATAACAAAAGAATAATTGTCGACCACGCAATCGTCGAGACATTTTCCTAAATGAACATTTGTGTTGGGAGACTGCGTGCGCATACGCGGCGCGCAGGCCGGATTTTGTGCTGCGAAAATTGAAGAATGTAGCATTGAAAAAATTGAAGAATGCAGCAGGTCAGAAAGAGATAATGATGACGGACTCGTCGTCAGTCAGTGAATGACGTCATCCATTGAATGACGTCATCAAATGGGCACGACCAATCGGTATTAGGTTCGGGGTCAGTGAATGTGGATGCTGGACAACGATGGTACGAAGGTGTTTTAAAATTTCAGTTTGCGCCAACGACAGAATATGATGTCCTGGCAGAAGATGTGAAACAAATTACGAATGTTAAGAGTCTATACGACCCGGTTCACGTCAAGTATAGTTTTATTCACGATAGAACAAGCTCATTTACAATAAAGATTTATTCACGATAAAATAAATGTAAATTATATATACAAATAAATAAAAATATAAAATAAGATAAATCTTAAGTATAAGTATAAATAAATGTGAAAAATATAAAAAACGGGGAAAAATAGTTTTTTATTAATTTATTATTTCAAATATAGTCAACATATCTTCCATATTTTTTTATCGATTTTTAGTAACGCATGTTCAATAAAGTTTCGTGACTGCGTTTTATGACTTTCTCTTTTCACAGCTACTGACAATGGCTTCAGTCGCAGCCCAAACGTTCAGTTTCATGGAGTGACTGTAATAATAATAAATGTTTTTTAAAGGTGCTGTCTTCGCTATCGTGCTAATAGTCAAGTTACTTATGGGACTCCAATCTAACCTAGCCCCACACGCTAAAGAAAAACATTCCGGAAGCTACTGGTAGCGGTATTCACGGCCTTGAAACATACAATAATTAATTATTATTTATTAATTAAAATTGAGGCTCAGGCGTGCCCATCAATTGACCAATTTACGACAAGAAACCTTAAGGTAAACTCATTTAATCAATTTATGAACGCACTGTTCCTCACATCGTCGTGCACATTAACATAATTAATTTTCCCCCATTTAATAATTTCAATCCTTAACTGAACCAAAGGAGTGGCTTATAATTAACCAACTTACGACCACTAATTCTAGCCAATATTACAGCTCATGATAGGGTTGTTCCTAACCCTAGAGCTCCTATTAATAATCCAATTTACGACAACTAATTCTCACCAATATTACAGCTCGTGACAGGGTTGTTCCTAACCCTAGAGCGCCCAGTAACGAACCAATTTACGACAACTAATTCTAACCAATATTACAGATCCTGGCAGTAATATTCCTGGCCCTGGTGGGAGTGGCCCACTCGGCCAAGAAGAGGGTCATTCCGGCCCACTTCCGCATCATCGAGGACAACAGGATATACCCTGAAAACGGCATCTTCAGCTTTGACTTCAAGACCGAGAACGGCATCGTGAGGGAGGAGTCTGGCAATGAGGACCTCGTCCGGACCGGCATCATCAGGTGGGACTATTGGCTAGTTAGTTAATTAGTTAGTTAGTTAGTTAGTTAGTTAGTTAGTTAGTTAGTTAGTTAGGGGAGACTGATCTTGATTTGTGAAGTGGTTGGTGATTTGGCGGGACTAAGGGCTAGATGCTAGTTAGAGGAAACTGATCTGATTAGTGAAGTGGTTAGTGATTGAGTGGGACTAGTTGACCAAAACTGATCCTTGAGGGACCCCATGATTATTTTTATCAAGCAGTTCTGATTGAGCGTTGCCAACTACGACGTATTTTTCAAGATTTGTCAGGTAGGATTAGCACCACATGTGAGCAAACCCTCTACAGCCATGGCAATTGAGTATCAATAGTAATGTTTTGTTAGCAGAGCAGTCAGATGCTCTACCAGAGTCGAGAGATACAGAAAGTATAAGATTTTATCGTCGATATTTGAGTATATATAGTGCAAATGAGAATTGGCCTACGTTGTTTATATATTGGAACGGAAGATACATTCTTCGCTACAGAGAAAAGACTTCTATTCAAAATCAGAGTACGCGTTTCTTTAGACAATTTGCTCAACTATTTTACTAAAAATTTACCGAATAGAAACAGGCCTGAACTTGTTAGCACAAATTTTATGTACACTCGTAAATATTGTAATCACTGAGGCTAATTTTCACGAGTTAGAAAGAATATCCAAGGCCTGGATATTTTCCCCCATGTTTCCACCCCCCTTTCACCCCCCCCTNACCCCCCCCTCCCAAGACATCACAAGAGTTAAATATTTCTAGAAGAGCCGGAGACAGCAAATCAGTTTTGTACTGTATTCTGACGCTTTCGCAGAGAGTGATTTCAATCCTCTTGGTTGATTTTTCTAGTCGTTAATGCGGTTTTGTTCACCGACAACATTCGTAGGCGAGAAGAAATTCTTTCATAAATGTGTTCCGCATATTTTAAATGCTGAGTTACACCTGCAGTTAGGTTTTGAGGTACGTTTTTATTTAACGAAAAAAAAATGGCTGAAAAGATTTGCTACGTCCTGTTGATCATGACATATTACTCCGTTTTGGACGATAGATTCCATTTGATTGTCGTATCTTTTCTGTATTATTAACCTGAAAATTAATAGGCACCAAGTTTTCTTAATATCTGCAAATTGAGAACATTCGAGCGTAAATTTCCCATTTTCGATTCGTTTATGCATGAAGATGTGGTTTAATTTTCCCCAACAGTTACCCCATGCCCAACGGGGAAACTTTCTTCCTGAAGTTCGTGGCGGACGCCACGGGGTACAAAGTGGAGTCCCCATTCCTTCCCCAAGTCCCGGTCTTCCCCCACCCCATTCCAGAACATTCGCTGCGTCAGATCGAGCGGGCCGAGCGGGAACGCGCTGAGGCTGCCAGACGTAGGGCTGACCGGAGCGGCGAATACAGGAACTAAAACGGAATTAACGATGCAATCTTCAACCTAAAATGAACACGAATGACGTTTAACTTTAGAAGAACGGATGGGTCAATACTCGGTGCAACTCCTCTGCTGGAGAATTTGTGATTATCTATAATTTTGGCCACCCAAGCGCAGATATCGGCGCCCGCTACTTGGTTACCGACGGGGCTGCGACACACGCATGGCCTGCGGGTTTAATCGATTAAAATGGAATCAAAAACTAGTTTTACCCTCAAATACATCATTTTTTACACATGAATGAATGACATGAAATAGGAAAAGAATTCTAAGCTATTGGGATCCACTTTATGGAAGATGGCTTAGGCAATTTGAAACTTTAGAATAATTTCGAAATGATTTGAAATTTCGAAATAGACCTTTTTACCCCTCCGTCTTTCTAAGCGCGTTAAATTTCTCGAGATGAAAATGTAGCTTCTAAGTTTAAGGAAAACTTGAATTTGTTAGCTTTAATTAAGGCGGTAGAGACGCTCCTATAGTATCTAACGATCAGCGAAGCGTTTACGACTTAGTTACTTCGACAGTATGCTCGAAACATTCTTTTTCATATGTGGTGCTTCTGCAAATGTTAAGGTGAATGTTGCTGCAGCTGAATAGGAGAAGGCAGCAGGGTCGGAGGTATAGATCTTATGTTTATTTTTACCCATAAATCATGGGTGAACAGAAGAAGGCTGGATAACTGAAGGTACATTATTACTATTATTATTAATATATTTACATTTTTATATTTTTTTTGCATGATTCAAATGTGATATTATCAAGCCTAGATACGTAAATTTTTGACCATGCGAACATCAAAAGTGAAAGGAAAGAGAAAAGCTAATCGAAGGTAAATTGTTATTATATATATATATATATTTGATATTTTTAACATACATAAAACTGAAGAAATGAGGCATCTTCGTTCCTACATTGACTGCCAAGGAACATTGAAGTGGGATTCCAGTTCGGAATTTGATCTCAAAAATATGGATTAGAGTCAACGGAAAGATTTCAACATAAAAATAAACTAATTTGATCGTTCTTTGAAATGGATACCAAAAATTAAGAATTAGAACTCGTTAGGATATCCGACATAGATTTAAAAAAACGAGGAGCGACTATACAAACTTTTAAAAGACTTCATTAAGCAGGTTTCACTAACTGTACTTTACTGCTAATATTAAATGAAGGGAAGGAAATTTAATTCACAGGAGAAAAATGTGTGATTTTTTAACGTATGTACAATGCCAAAACGAGCAGCAAATATCCGATATAGAAGCCTTGGAGCTTATTCGGGCCCTCATTGGGTATATATTTATGCATAAATATCGAATATTCATTAAATGTCTTATTCGTATGAGTATCCAAGATTATTTATAAAATAATTTATTGCATCTAAATTTTTATATTAGTTTGAAGTACAGAGTGTATCCGAAAGACATTTGTATTGATAGTTGTCACTTAAATTTGTAATTTTATTTCGAGGATACGAAAACTGTTAGAGGATTAAACAGATACGGTGCAGTTCTTTCGGGGGCGTTAATTTTACGGCTGGAATTGTGATAAATTTAATTCATTGTACAAAATCCTTCATTGTATATCCGTCGTTTCAATCTCCTAAATGAAAAATTATCAAGGCAAGATATTATCGATAAGGTTTCCTTTATAGAAAATGAATAAGTTTAGAAAATTTACATAATCTAACCCCTCTGCTGAGGTTCAACTTAATTTTTTCCGGGATGTGTGATAAAATTAAAATTAAACTTTTAAAAATGGAATCAAGAAGAAATCAAGAATTTTCGTGCCTGAATTCACTGAATTCACATAAATACATCATCACATGCCTGAAAAAATCGAACATTTTCAATGAAAAATGTTTAAAACATATCCATAAATTCGAGTAAAAGCGTTTTAATATTGACGTACACTTAAGGAATATTTACGATGATAGTTTTCTCAAGAAATGAATTTTTTTCAAAGGTGCTTCTAGGTTTTCATTTTCAATTACACTATCACCTTTTTTTTATAAATGCTAACGCACGGAGCGGCCACTTTACGCTTTCATACATTTTCATTTAAACTTAAAAATTATTTCTGCATCATGTTGTATATATACTAATTTGAAAGGGAATTTTTCGCGTGTGTGTTGGGGTAATGGATTATGGAAAAACCAGTGTCGCCCCGCCGCCGCCGTCCGCCCCAATGAGGGCAGCAAATCTAAGGTGCAGTAATGTCAGTTTCAGTATCCCTGATACGGACTGCCTTCTCTGACACAGTCTCGCTGATTACGAATACGAACCCGGGAATTTGGACCCGGGAATTGCCCCGCGTCTCATTCCTTTCGCGCGTGAATAAATGCTTCCACATACAGAATGAAAAAGACAAATTTATAGACTGGGAGTAGTACTATACAGCATATTAGTATATATTTACATTGATTAGTATAGAACATAGATTGCAATTCCGAGCGTACGACAACTTTGGATTCTGTGCTTCCGGTGTCATCCTTCAACCGCCCTAAAATGAGACCCATAATCGCCAGATACTGCCCTTAAATATCCCAACCATAGGTTTTTAAAATTGCAATTGCCTCGTTTCTAGCTGCTTAAAGTGTGGGCTAAATTTGATTATACAATTTTCACGACATGGGACTTAAAGAACAAAATGTATCGGTAATTGCGCTTTGCATATCCTTTCATACAGCGTCACTGTAAAGTGGTGAACGAGTGATAAAAGGATAGATGACCTCAAAATCAGGTGATGGAGTTGATGAACTTTAGAATTTTTATTACCTTTACAATGATTTCCCCATTTTCAAATTTTTGTAGAGATAAAAGCATATTTTTTCACTAATAAGAAAAAATATTTTTAAAATCATAAAGCTTGAAAACCTTAACTTCACAAAATCGCCACCATAAAATCATTACTTCAATTGATTTTATAACCCTGGAAAAATATATTTTCGTTACCACGATTCCTTGACCACATTTAAGTCACAATACTTTGGGACTAAAGTAATAATTAAAATAGTCTAATTAGGTTAGGGGGGACTCCCAATTCGTTCGGGGCTTTTGTCACGACCGTGATGACGATCATAAATTATAATTATTCGTAAGAGCAAAGTGTGATTGGATGTCTGAGTGAGGCAAAATTTGACACACACACACACGTTGGGTGAGATACGAGCGAGAAAGAAAGGAAGGATGAGGAAAAGAAAAGCGAAAATAAAAGCAGAAAGAAAGACCAGGAAGAAAAAAGAAAAAACAATGAAAAAAGACAAAAAGAAAGAAGCAAAAAAAAAAACAGAAAAAAATCACAAAAAGAGAAACCAGAAAATCTTCCCACTAAATGAAGCTACTTGACAGCTGGTGCGGACGTGAAACAGTAAAGTAATTTTCAAATTTTTTTAGAAATATAATCCTGATGGCCTGCAAATTTCCGTGAGATTTTCGCAACTCAGAACTCAATAAAATATTATCAATAAAACTAAAGAACGTTCACCGAATCTTCAGGCTTTGTACTAGCGATCACGTAGTAGTGTTGAGTTGAAGAATACATGCACATACACGTTGTATGTGCACTATTACCCAGCATTGTATAGTTTAGGGCTGAAAACTGGATAATCACCATGCCACCGATGTGAGTTACTTAAGGATAAACAATTTTAATCATTCTTCGTTTTGTTTGTTTTTAAACAATTTGCGCTGTTCATAACCACACGCTACCGTTACATCAGCTCAAAAAAATAAAAAACACAAATTTCTTAAACTATTTCATTGAACGTTTTTCAATACGGCACCATGTGGGCCCGAATACGGCACCGTGTGAGCCCGAATACGGTACCGTGTGGGCCCGAATACGGCACCGTGTGGGCCCGAATACGGCACCGGGTGGGCCCGAATACGGCACCGTGTGGGCCCGAATACGGCACCGTGTGCGCCCGAATACGGCACCGTGTGGGCCCCAATACGGCACCGAGTGCGCCCGAATAAGTTCTACGTCTTTTAGAGTAGCGCTTTTAAATCATCTCATGTAGAAGAATGACATTCATTTTTTCAATGTGCTATGTGTTGGCGATACTTCATAGTAATATTAATTTAAAATTTGAAACGATACATATATACATATTTAGTTTTCTTATACATATATATCATATAATTTTCTTCGAACACGTATTCAAATATACGAAAATATTTTAAGGAGACTACAACGCACCTTAAATAGTAATCCTGCTGCGTTTGTTCTACCTAATTCATGTTAACACGTGATAGCACTTGAATATTATTACTTCATTGAGGAGTGTGAGATGTGTGAGGAGTGTGA
>VOMN01066478.1:0-27615 GCA_014899125.1 Orchestia grillus | reverse complement strand
CCAAATTTGTAGGACTTTGACTGTCTAAAATTAACGATGAATTTTGGATCTAAGAATTTATTGTATATACGGCAATTCAATTTCCCAAGCGTTCGTCCAGTTTTGTGTACTTACGAAAAGTTTTCATTTGTTTGAATATTAAAATATTTGAAGATATGCAACCTAAGTTTGAATAAGATGTTGGATAAGATAGTGATAGGAAGCAAGGAAGCACTGCTGTAGAATAATTTTCTGTGTTTTCCTCTCCTGGCTGCTTGAAAATTTTCACCCTAAAAAAGAAAATTGAAATTTCAAGGGGAAAACTTATCGGATCATCCCACCGTGGTGAGTGGAGCCGAGATCAACCAACTAAACTGCTGCGGCGTCGTCCGCCAAGTAGCACTTGCACTGAAGAGACAGCTTTCGTCCTCAGAGTTCACTCTACGTTTCTTGGAGCACGAGTTGAAATGCTCCAATTTTGTCCCTGGCTTGAAGAGCAGTGAGGGGTGGGTACCTCGGCTCCCCTTCTCCAGAGTGGGTACCTCGGCTCCCAATCTCCAGAGTGGGTGCCTCGGCTCCCCATATCCAGAGTGGGTGCCTCGGCTCCCCATATCCAGAGTGGGTACCTCGGCTCTTCATCTCCAGAGTGGGTACCTCGGCTCTTCATCTCCAGAGTGGGCACCTCGGCCATGAGCGAGTCCAGTACTCGACTGTCTGCCCCCAGCTTGGATGCCTTGACGATGTGCGACTGATTTTCCAGGCCGCTGTGGTTTGTGCAGCCGTCACTGCGTACCTGCAGCGACTTTAGTCGTGACTGAGAGTTATGAGGACGTACGTCACTGAAGAGGTCTTGTATCTTTGCCAAATGACTTGTTCTACGCCCATTCAACTAGCCCATCTCGCGAAAATTGAAGATTCGTCTGTCCTTGTTACCTTATGTCGGGTTTACTATCACTGATATAAATATTGCACACTAGTAGTAATGTGATTGATTGGGCCAATGAGCTTAATGTTCCATAAATTTATGAATTGATAGTTTACTCCCTACGGAAAATTCATGAGCTAGTAATTGATGAAGTTGTTAAAATTGCCCACTATGATAAAATAATAGAAATTTATAAACTTGTTCAATTAATGAACGATAGTGAATTGAATTCTCTCAAATGTGGTTCTAAATTTTTATTATTATTCAGTTTTAGTCATAAGGTTTATTATTTGTATCAAATAATGACCGTAATAACTTGAATTCTATTTATGATTACTTTATTGTGCTCGAAAATTCTACATTGCAAAGTGCTTCATTTTTTAAACTAACGGTAACGATTGTATCTAATCCATTGAGAAGTGAACCTGCCAGGCTTTTTTTATTCCGATTTCAGGCGGATCTTAGGTAAAAACTGGCGGGGTCGGTAGCGAAGGTGACTCGGCATATTTTTGGTGTTTTTCGCGTCCATTGTGAAGGTGTCTGACCACATCAAAGCGAGTCACATTTCCCAACAATTATTCCGTCAACGCATTCCAACGCTCCTAAAACGCTAACATATACTGTACTGGAAATGTGTTGAACGTGCCATATATTTTATGAATTTCTAAAGGTCTCGCAGTGTTCGCCCTGCTACAGGATTTTTCGTTGATGGTATATTAGACAGGATCGAGACCCCCACGGGCTAAGCCCAATAGATTTCCAAAGCCTATTGGAAAGCTCTCTGTCTAGATTTAAAGAATAATTGTGCAGCTTACAATTCAAGGGATTGAACTTTACGACAGTTTAATTTTTCGAAGGTTATTCACAAAATCATCTACCCTTCGTCGAACTTTTAATCCTAAAACTTTCTCGCCTGAGAACAAAAGCTGCACTAAGTTTTACGGAGCGTTTCCTCTGGGCAGTCACAACGCAGCGTCACAAGGGCATAAAAATGAACACAAAGCTGGGCTTTGGTGACCCTGGACGCAGCCCTGGAGGGGCTGGGGCTACAACTCGATGTATGCGCGCATATTAATGAAGTAGCGAGGAAATTTACCTTGAACCGAGGAAATTTACCCTGAACCGAGGAAACTTGAATATTCCGAGTCAAGCACTGCCGGCAGTGAGTTTGCATTTGCGCTTGTTTTTCTTCAATAAAGGTAAGTTTTGGACGCTGAGTTGCAGGTATATTTTAGAGAATAGCTCAAGTTCAGCTTCAATTTCGGAATCCGTATAACTTACTGAATTGCATGCGGGTGTTTTAGAGCGCCAGCAACGAAGTTTATCAAATAATGGTTATGTTAACGTATGATTTTTCTGTATGAATACATGATTTATCCTTGCCAGACTGCTAATCCCCTGAACGATGCTCTTGTTGTTATGGTTAATTTCTAAACTTTACTAGAATATTAGATTAGGTAAACTCTTCACGTTTGACCTAAATTCCAAGTAGTTTAACGCTAGAACTTGTGTGTTTGTTGTTTATTTATCATTGTTTCTTGTACCATAGGCTTTTATGACTCAGTTCTGCAATCATGATCTTGATGCATTACCAGTTTAGCTTTTCTATGCTTTAAGGGAATTTTGGAAACTTCCTGACTGGAAGTAAAAACTGTTTTGTCTCCATGGGTAATACGATACGGGGTTAAAAAATTAAGAACTTATGGTTTATGATCTTGCTTTTTCTGCCGGATTAGGTTACAAATTCATTACTGATAATCCTGAACCATATCAAGTTTGTAAATGTGACAAGTACCGCGAAGCTCGGTCTTCATTTTATTCCTAAAGGATGAGAGAAAACCTTGATGGTTGAGCTGTTTCACTTGCATTACCCTCGTACCTACGTAGACACCTTGACCTCCATTGACTTGTCGAGTCTCGAACGCGATGATTCCATTAGTTTGGCTTGTTTGGCATTCCATTAGTTTGGCATTAGTTTGGGCTGTTTGGCATGATTCCATTAGATTGGCATTAGATTCCAGTAGTTTGGCATAAACGTGAACAAGTGAATATAGTGACCAATGTCCTTCCTTTGAAAGTTGAATAATTGAAACGTATCGCTATGGGCTTATGGCGACGTTCACCACACTTATTCCAGTAGCAGAATTTATTGAACCTATAACTAAGAAGCGCTCTCGACCTGTCTGAGTTGAGGCGAGTGGTTTTAAAATTTGCATTTCTGCTATGCATGCATAGTTTATTCAGGCTTTTTCATCTAGAAGCGAGACTGAATCAACGATTTCAACCTAAACTTATCCCACTACATAATAATAGCCCAGTGTTGCTTGCTTGATTCGTTCGTCCGGCTCTCTATCACGCTCTTAATTAAGGATTTAGATGGAGAAAATTCCCGGGTGCGTATTCCTTAACTACTAGCGAGACTGTCGGATAAGGCGGTCCGTAGCATTGATAATGGAAATAAATATTTCAAGTTTGGGTAACCGTAAATGGGAGAGCATGCTAAGAATTTAACAAATTTGCCCCGCCATTGTTCGCTGGGCGCATCTACCAGTTCTCTTTAATAATTAGCGCATGATTCACTTGTACGTAGCTGCAATATAAATGCCAACGAAATAACTTGATACATAGAGATGATGAAGCATTCGCTTTTATGTTTTCAATGAACTTGGTGAAAAACTCTTTCTTCATGTGGAAATTGAATATCTGTTCGTTGCATATGTTGCTGGTCCGAGAGTGGTTGCTCACCAGTTTATAGATGACCATTAATTTCACGTGAGCTCATCTTTTTGGGAACTCATTAACAATTTAAATGGTCATTCCGTGCCAGAGTAACACATGCTCGTCTGTTGAGAGACTTTCGCACACGTTCAGCGATCGGTGTCTTGTATTTTTAGTGGTGTACCAGTTACATGGTCTACACAAGCTGATTGAATAGGTTATGAACCAGTTCAGGGCTTACTATTGAACTGGGGAGTCCAGCACCAGTTTTAACCGTGTGAACCAGTCTGACAACTTTTCACCTGTTCAGTGGCTAAGCACCAATTTAGCAAAGTAGGTCAACTTAGTTTGAAGTCTCAAAATAATTTTTCAGTTCATGCGGTCGTTGGTTTTGGGTCCACAAGATCCCACCCGCGAAGCTGCGTGATGAACAAGTTAAAGTAAGACTTGGGCAAACATTGCACGCTCGAATATAGGGCAACTGTAGATAGGCTCACGCCCTCGTCTGTGTGCGTGCTGACGAATAATTCGCATCTAGAACGCCGGAGCACTCGAGCTGCATCTTTCAGTGGCTCTATTGATCCGAGTCTGAGCCTGTAATGTATTATAGAAGATTTCCGGTATTGACGGCGTGCGTAGCTCACAACCAACTCCCATTACGCAGCTTGACACACTTATCAGCTCAATTATTTCGTATCTGACAAGTTTGTTTATGAATATGAACTTGCCTATCTATTTCCAGCGCGTACTCTGGAAGACGAACTTTGACGATATTCTTACGTGTTATTCAACTCAAAGTACAAATTGTTCATGAAGTCTTTTTGCAGCTTTAAAATTTGAATCTAAAATGTAATGAGTAAGGTATGCTAATTGTACTTGCTCCATTGTAAGTAATAGCTGCTAAAAGCTGGCTTTGTCTCATTTATTTCACCTGTTAATGGGCCCCCTATTAGTTGCACGAAGCTCATCAAGACGGCACTGACTCTCTTGTCACGTTTGTTACCGCATAGCCTCATTACTCATTGAAATCGCATTTCATACATTTTTCTTTAGCTTAGTAGTGTGTCACATCTTTGTTCGATACTCTATATCTTTTAACACTCATTTGTTTCTTAGAATAATTCAAAGTTGTACTACTTTGTGAACGTGGGGGGTCTCAGAATTGGTCCATCCCTTCCATATAATCCATTTCCACGGAGAATCCATTTTTTTTGCGGTTCATTCCAATGAATGTCATTTCAATCAACAAGACGCTAGGTTCGCAAAAGTGCAATGTGATTGAAACCACTGAGTACTGTCGAATGAGTCAAACTAATCATTGCCGTCGGAATTAAATTAGAAAATTAAAGAACATTATGGACCTTCTTTATTTCAAAAACTTGTCTATATAATATACCAATCTACTTATTATGGCTATATCAATTTAAGTACATGTCCGTGATTCAAAAAATGTTCTTAGAAATATTTTGAAGAATCAAGAAATCCAAGACGTGGAAGGGGAAGTAATTTGATCAGAAAATGAACAAAAGCCAACGCCTTTTTGGTAATTGAGCTTACATCATGCATTTCGACTGCAGTCAGAAGAAAACAATAGTATTGTAGTATCTTTAATTTTGTGATTTTTTCATAATGGCTTCGAGGTGCACGGATGTGAATTGTTGAAAGTGTCCATTTTTTTTTCGTTCCCACAATTTTGGTCGATTTCTCGCCCTTACGATGCGGACGGTATTTATTTTCTTCAAGAAACTACTCAAATATCAGTCAGTTAAAATGTACTCGCTTCCACACGGTTAATTCATGATTTTGCAGTGTTAAATTTGGACCATCAAAGTTAGCGACTCAGAGTTGAAATGTATAAAATATTTATACGTAAAATGTTCGATACTCAGTTACCCACGTCGTTGGGAAGGAGCTTACAGGTTCTCTCTATCCAAGTAGATCGGAGTAAATTATTGATAGACTGAATGATCTACCTCGCCAGTAGAGCGAGCCAAGCGTAGCAATTGATCGTTTAGCAGCGTACTTTTAAACTATACATTAAACTCGAATGCCTCTAATTCGGTATTAGTCGATATATTTTAAAAAGAAGTAAATGGAAAATCGGAAGAAACCCTATATTATGGTTGTCAGTTGAAAAAATTTGTCAGATGGTTAATTAACTTTTTCTGAGCATGAAGTCACACTGAATTAGCCACTGAGGAATATGTAGCAGATTTGGCCTAATTCATCCAACGGACTTGAAAATTGACGCGCTTCATAGCTGCTCATTTCCTCTCTAAGACAACGTTACGGGCTTGAAGGTGATCAGGCACTGCGTAGAAATGAATGACTTCTTCTCGTTACAGTGATACAGTTTCATGCATTTGTCTCGTAAAAAAATACTCGAAGTTGAGATTTCAAATAAGGGTATTTAAACACGAGAGGTATGGAAAATTTATGAATAACCAACACTAATGGATTATCGCAAACGATAACACACTACCATAATCATTATTAACGTGAAATATGCTTGTTGTTTAATTCTTCATTGCGTCATTCATTCTCGCCCCCTCTTCCTCATGATAGATAATTTTAAACTTCATTTCAAGACTTCGAACAAGAAACTCGGACCACCCCTTCCCGATTCCGGGGTAATTATTTCATTATTCTTTGACATTGGTTCATTTGTTTCCTGAAAGTTTTGCAATTACCCTTCGCCTGTTGTTCCAAGGGATCCCCCTTCGAAACCTGCCATCGGCAAATTCGATTCATTATCTAACTCCGGCGACCAAACACCACAAAAGGAATGAGAATATACTAAAGCTACGTGTCGCTGTTTACTCTAAGAATCATTCTTGACAAAGCTGCGCGTAAATATGTTTCAAATACACTTCTATTCGTTTTCGTTTCAAGTCACTCTTATTGGAAGAGAGCCAAGTTTAATAAGGGCAAAGAATTTGGAAAAAACGTATATTTTTACTCCAAATGATACTTTGGTCATGCTGCAGTATGGTCCAGTGTTGTTTTGATGGAAATTTGTTCAAGGACCCCATTTTTTCAGGATTAATACTTCCCTGAATCCATATGCCATTTTTGAAGTAGTGACGGTTCAAAAACTTTGTTCACTAGACGAGTTCAATAAAACCGAGTTATAATAATCTGCCAATATTGAATGGAGTAACTTACGTAATGGATTTTTATTTGTACTATGGAAACCTGAACGATTGAAATCCGATTAACTATTTTCAAAACTTTGTTACATGAGGATCAGTGTGCATATGGCAGGTGCTTGTGTTTTAGGAGTTTTGTTTTATTTTATGTTGCTTGATTAGTGGACGCCCTCACCAAAATGTTGTAGTACACATTTAGTTACATAAAAATATCACTACTAAAAAACTAAATATATTCTTAACTTTTGGGAAATTTCTGCGCTTCTCAGACTTCCCGACGATAGGTCACTGAAAAACATAAGCGTTCATAATTTACCTGTGACGAAATTTCAGTGTCTTCAATGTCGTCAAAGGGTTTGAATTTTTTATACATTTTGATGCCATTCTGAAAAGTTTTTAACCCTATTTACTTCTACAGTGATGAAAGAAATTTTGGTAATACTTTGTAGCCGTTGAAAATGCGGAAGTTTCGTCATGTGTAAAAATTACGGGCTGATCATTTTCAGTGGTCTATCGTATAGAAATCTGGAAAGTGACACTTTCCCAATAGCTTCGAATATATTTGTTCTTTTAGCAGTATTCCTAGCAGTATTTAGCGGTAATACGTGAAGTATATGTTTGCCATTTACTGTATGCATCATTTTAGTTGTCCACTCGACAGGGGTTCCATCTCTCTGCAGCGACGGCGGTCGGCGTTTGTTTCGAAAAAAAGCTCGGCGGCATCTGCTGTACGTCTGCAGCTCGAGTGGCCAGGCCTGTCTAGAAGCGTCTTAAAAACTTGATGCGCACCGTAAAACGTTTATTGTGTTCTTACTGGAGCTTTTACAAGACTGTAGAAGACATGAAATCGGGGTCGAGTAGAGGGGCTGCTAATGAGAGATGGCAATATTTCTGTGGTTAAGTCCGTGATTCAGTTTAAAGTCATTTTTTACCTCGGATGAGAAAATTTTACAGCTCAATCAGCCCGCGAGTTCTATGACATCTTCCTGCGTCTCTGAGTTTTATGACGATTTTCAAAGTTTTCAAACTTTTTACTTGACGATACGACAGGCGGAAACACGTAACAGCTATGAAGAAATACCTGTTTAATCGAGTTAAATTACATGCAGAAAAATTTTGTGGTATTTAAAGGTGGGTAATTTATATAATATCGCAGATATCCCTGAAACAGTTTAAGATAATTAGCCTCATTTTCTCTGCTACGATATCACGATATCTTCGTCATTGCAGACAGTAGTACTGTAAAGTTTTGTAGTTCGGGCAATATTGTTTGAAGGCTTGGAAGTTTAATTTAATGCTTCATTGAGCTCCAAATTGGCCACATCCAATAATTATCAAAGCACAACACTCGTGACAGGATCGTTTTAAAGCTCGTGCTTTTTTGTCATCAATCTCGAGCGGAAATCTTTCTACTTTAGTCGGATGCCATAGCAAATTTCTTGAACTACCTGCACTTTTCAGTAGCGGTATTTCGTCCCTCTCATTCGATAAAGATGGCAGACCAGTAGCTACAAGAGTGGCTAGTAATTAAAAATCACCATCGAAAGTTATACTATTATGGTTGGAGCGGTAGCGAATTTTTCCAACTCCCTGCTATTTCCGCTAGTGGTTCTTCACTCTCTATTATACAAGGGGGGCAATGCGTTTGAGTAGTAATCCTGCACTGCGCTGATCACCAATTGTATCTGGACATTGTGTTCCCCGAGTAAAGAGACGAGACTCCCACCCCGTGCGGTTGCGTTGATAGAGATCGTCCTTCAGCGTATCTTATGGACTTAGCTCTCTTGGGGGAAGATAGAAGTGCCTGAGCTTCGCTCAGCACTGCACGCATGCCGAATGTGCCCAGGCTCATCGATGGAACTTTGGGAATCAGCGATCTTGAGAAGAAAATCACAAAAGAATGAGAACCTTTACTTTAGGAGGCCAACATGAATAAAAATCGGTTCGACCTTGCCATTGAAATTTTCTAGCTTCATTAATTAATCCGTGAAAAATTCGTACCATCTGCACGCGTATGCCAATACAAAGCAAGCGCCAGTACTTCATTTTCTGGATATGGCTTATTCGTTGATAACGTATGAAAAGGTCATTTCAGTTGCTCTCCGAAATCTCAGCTGTGTTCTTATTAATGTTTTGCCTCGATGCTCCTCACGTTCTTCGAAGTAAAGAATCGCACAAGTCTTCTCACAATTTGATATTGTTCGATTGCAGTGAAGGTTTAGTCTTCATACCGTTTTGAGTGTTCCCTATGCACCCTTGTATTCTCACCGTTTTCTTGCTCACTTCTTCGGTAATAAAATATATTGCAGCTGAGAGGGACATACGCAACTATAGGCAATAAGCAGATTGAAATGTCTTCATTACGAGAATATCTTGACAGTTGAAACCTACACAGCAGCGCTTCCCCTTTAGCAGAAACAAACAAGAGACGAGCATCTCTATTGACAGACCTGAAACTAATTATGAAAAGTGGACTTCGAGGTGAATTTCTCATTCGCCTGATATAATTAGGCTAATGTTGATGAATACGCATCATGCGAACGGAACAAAAGCGCATCATGTGATGATTGTGTTCAACTACCGCAGTCCTTCAATTGAACGTTGTGCGTTCAATGACAGGCGAGCTTCAAAAGAGTAATTAGTGCCTTAATTTGAGTAGGTGGAATCCAACAGCATTCGTTTTCAACAATTTCATGCTCAATGTGTTTCTCTAATTTTGAAGATCCCGTAAAGCATCGAGTCACAGCTTGAAAGATTTACGTTCAGAAATTTAGTAGGATTTTGTGGTCATTCCTTGTTTCAAAAAGTTTGTTTTGGTTTTGTGATTTTATAAATGTACGCAATGTAAATAACGTGTCATGTTTCCATCCTTGAAGGACTTACTTGATACGATAGTTTTATTGCTATCGCGATTTCTTGTCCCTGGGTTTTGCAGTGACTTTCAGTGAAGAAATAGCGCGCATAGCTTCCAAGTTTACGCTTCGGTTGAGCAGAAACTTCATTCTCGGTGTGAGCACCTTGTATCACTGTGTCACAACGTATGTAATGTGGCTACTATCATACTTGGGAAAATTTATTAAGCATATAGAATAATTGTGAAGAACTTATGAATAAACGGTGAATTTTATCCTCCAAGTGAGCATACATATACGAATTTTAATTGAGGCTAAAAGCTTTGACCGAATGAATACACGCGCGTTTTACCTCAAAAACTGATGTACATTGATCCTAGCTGGAGTGCCACTCGAATTAGTTTCGAGGACTCCACGGTACCAAAATAACTTTGGGAACGCGCACGCACAAACATCTGAATTTCAGGCGTACGAAGTCCAAGTAAATTCGATGGAGGATGCTAAAGCCACGAGTCATAGGGCTCGATCTAATTCTAAGAACGAAAAAGCAAATTCAGCAATTTACAAACGCTCGTGAAGTTCTAGCCCTTCCGATCTGTGAGGCCCCCACCGTCGATTAAGTAAGCAAATGCTGCGGGGAAGCTAATTCGATAATCCGCTTTTTGCTTTCATAGTTTGCTCTTCGATTGGGTGCAGAATCGTCCACACTAACAGTTCCGAATTGCGAATTTAATTGAAATTCGATTTGGATTAAACTCACTAGTCAACAAACAGAGACTCAAGGAGCAACAAATTGGACGTCGTAATTAGGAGCTACCGGTTTTTAGTTTTTTCTTTATTAAATTTTACCCTCGGGGCGCTTGTCTTCGGCGCTGTTGAGTTCTGTTGTATCGACTGAATATACGTGCATTACTGAGCGATGCTACGCGTCAATACGAAGTGTGTGTGTGTGTTTTTCGGTGTGGTATTATTACCATAAAACCTTACTTATTTTGAAGAATAATTAGATTAAGTGTTTCTGGAATTTCTTCCTTTAAGTGTTGAATGAAATCATTACGCATTCTGTGCTATATCCAAGAGCCAGTGAAACTCGTTTTCAAGGTCATTTTCTTATCTTAACTTTGAGCCCTCATGAACAATTTCTACCGGTCCAGAAAAACGGAAGAACTGTAAAAAATACGTCCAGCGCGATTATATAAACTTATGTTCGTGATTTTTCACGATTGATTTTTGCGGTTAAATTACAAACTTCTGCCCGTAATCTAAGGCCACGGAGAAATTGTCTTACAAATTCATCGCCTTAGTATAATCCGTAGACTGGTAATGGATTTTAAATATTGATAGTTCTTGGTACCCGCAGGGTCCATTACGGCGGATCAAAGGGCGCTAGAACGAACAATATGTTAAACTCGTATCTCAGGAACGGCCAACATTCGAGGCTTCCCAAAACCCGCCTGGGAACAGGTTAATTGGATGACCTGACTCGAGAATCGCGCCGTAATGAAATGGCGAAGCAAATAAACGCACTCACCATACGGAACTCGCTAATCAAGCCGCGGCCTTCCATTACTGCTAGGGTTTGATCCTCTTAGCGAGTGGGGAAAGAATGCCAAGGAGGATCTAAGCCTCCATAGATGATCCGCGAGGTTATTGGTATTGCCGAAGAATAAAGAGAGGGATCGGATCGAACACTGACCGTATTGTAGTTGCATTGTATCATCTACTTTTTGTGTGGGACTTGCGAATAATTGTGATGAAATGCGTCAGTGAGCCTCAACACTGACAAAGGTTTTTGGATTGGAGATGTATTATTGACCGGCACCGAAAATCTAGGGTGTTATACAACGAAAAGCATTTCACAGTATAGTTTGGAAAAGAGAAAATCAGAGGCCTATTGAAGCTAAAATATATTGGTCGGCTGAAGTAGTTTGGCATTGCATGGCAACTCATGTACATAAAGAAAAATACACCATAATTATTTTTAAATAAACTGAAACTCAGCATTTCTACGGTTATTCAATCATGGGAACTCCTCTCAATTGCTGTTTCAAATTAATTAGTCTAGAACATTGCTTGACTTTTCATGAAATAATCGCGAAATGATCTTGATCTCGTTATAAATTGGATCAACCAGAGGGGATCATTCCATCTGAAAGATACCTGGATGACATATGTTGATAGGAAGATACCTACTCTTACATGTTGTACTCATTACACGTGCGTGTAACGTACAAAATTTGGCCGCAGGATCTGTTTTTTCTCTCCCTCCTAGCGCTGCCGACCCTGTTTCGTCTGTACGAATTTCAAAATCACTTCATAAGGATGCTGCTAGATTTTCGCGCTCAACAAAATACAGCCGTATTGCATACAGGCATAGAGCTGCAGCTAGTTCGTCTTGCCAAGGTAAATGCAGCCTTATCGCAAAAATAACTTGGTCGGTAAAGGCTCAAAGTCGCAAGTTGTTGTGCTCGCAAAGGGACAACCGCCTGCGCTGGTGTGCAGTGGTGGTGAACTGACTGTTATCCAGAGAGTGTATGCGTGTGCGTTGAAGGATTGAGCGCGTCTGTGAAGGCAGTACGCGTTGTTCTTTGTTATCTCCGTGAAAACGTAAGTCAAAGATGGTGTCTGGTGCGGACGACGGCTATCGTCCACGTCCTGGTGAGCGTGCAGCTGCAGCACTGATACACCATGCGAGCTATTATATTTCACAGCAAAAGAAGTCTTTATCAATATCAGTATTACGCTTCAATGGCTAAAATAATCCGCCAAGGAAAGTAGTAGAACAGTGTAGAACCCTCGAGCTAATTTTGTAACTAACGTCAGCCGCGTTAAAAATTCAAGTGCTGGCTTTAATGAATTTGGAACAGAAAAATGAACTTCAAATTGAAACTAAGTCTCATTGTTTGTAATCAGATAAAATGTGGTAAAATTGGTAAAACCCTTAATGAAATTACTGACAATCCTAATTCTTGGGATTTTTGGAAGCGTCTTTCACGAAATTATACTGTAATATATTTTGCGTCTATATATGTGTTGAAAATTCGGACAAAATAATCGGGTAACACATAGCTCCCTAAATTCTACATTCTATGTTCACAAACTGCATACATTTAATGGTTAAATTTGGCAAAAAAAATTAAAGAAGTATGGACCTACGTTTTCCAACTTTATCAATGAAGATTTACTGGACATTTAACTGACATCACCAAATATTACCTAGCGTAATCTCGACGAATCAGTGAAGCATTCTCAGAAAACAAATGACCATTGGATTGCTATGAAATATTCAATAACTTTAGGGGACTAAAATGGATTTTCGCGACTCGATATCGGTTTGTAAGTAATTCTATAGTTAAATTAATTTCCTTGCTTCCTTTCCATTCCGTTCAATTTGGTTCGGATAACTTCTCAACAGTTATCTCCATTTGCTCGTCAATTGTTATTGAGCGAATAAATTGTTTCGCTGCTTTAATTCACTTTTAAAGCTTTCAATTCATCCCTCAATGTAGTTAAATGAACTCAAAGCTCATCACATACCTCGAATAATTAACAGATGTTCATCCTAACTGATATCGAAACAAATGTCTGAAATAGTTCTTCAATAATTATTCCAAATGGTATCTAGAGAGACATCGAATATGTCATCGCTTACATCTCGCTAATAATATCTACTTCAAAGCTCCAATACCGCTTAAAGTTCACTCGTTTCTCGAAAATAAGTTAACTAATAACGTTTATGCGTGCTTGACCAAAAGGATGCACAAGCAACTAAACATGTGAACACCTCAGAACTTCTCTCACGTGATATTTCGGCACGTAATCCCATTTATGTTTCAACATTACACTTGTGCAGCCATCACGCCGCTAAAAAAGCTTGGAAAATGGCGCCCTTAAATGCATTGGTATGTAACTCGACAATTTTCAGGGCAAAAAATGCGCCAGAGGATTCCTTTTCCTAAGGTAATTGCAGATCACAGCTGGAATGCTCCTCTACCGGAGCTCAATTCAGCAGGATGATGGGAGTGCTGCTCAATGGCACTCGTTCAGGGCAGAGACCATGCATAATGATATTCAATGGAATTTAAGGTATGAGGGTGCATCCATATTACGCAGTCCAATACCACTCGGTTAAGATCGAACTCCTTTCCGCTATTTAGGTCGAATCAGAACAGCAGATGCTGCGTTAAGCTAAGTTAGGATGCGTTAGGTTTTTCGTCTTCAATTTCGTAACTTTGGGTTACAAATTTAGAAATTACAAAGAGTAAATGTGAATTATCCAATTATTACATGAATTAACTAGCCACTCATTCATACATGCATGCACGTCCCTGCTAAAGGGCAAAATTAAATGTTACCTCTGACCGGAAACAGTTGTTGCACTGTCAAAAAAACAGTTCGGATTCAAGTGTTTTCACTACAACTCATTTTGTGTGATAAAACTTAGTCTAGAGTGTGCTAAAGCTAAAAATTCACTGTTTCCGCTCAACGATTATTGATGATTTAAATCACGGCTGTTCCTAAGAGAAGATATAGTCAGATTTTTTTTTAAGACTGCCATGCTGGATTGGTTGTACATCTAAAAGGAAAAAAATATGAATGAGAAAGAAAGGTTCGTCCTATATAGCGGTGCCAACGGATGTTTCAATCCGGAATATCTCACAAATCGAAAGAAAATAGGCTACCGTTCACAGCTGAAAGAATAAGCGACGGAAGTTGCATTCCCAACTGTTTAAGGCTAGAGAGAGTATTATATAAAATGCATTGGGCTTTTCACCCCAGGTCCCATCACTAGCTCATTTTAGTGACATTCTTTCTTGGTCCGTGGCTTACCGTATTTTGCTTCATGTTGATCTCAGTTTTCCCAACACATCGGCTAAAATTATTGCAGTATTTTGATAACAGTTGCTGTCGCGCCTTGGTTACAGCGGTAAGGCTCAATTTGCTGGTTTATATCTTGTATTACCACATTTGCCATACAACGAAACTTATTTATCTTATTCTTTTTTTACGCGCTCTCTTAAACAGGTGTAAGTCGCTGCTGTGCAGAGATCTGCATGTCAACAGCAAAACTTGCTCATAACTTTGCTTCTGTAATTCTGAACGCAAAATAGTAAACAATTTTGTCAATGTAATACTAGTTTTTTTGCTCTGCATTTTCACGAGCACCATTCAAGTGAATCGCTCATTTTATAACTTCCTTTCAAGAACGCCTAATTTTCTTCCAAGCATATGAGTTTCAAACACACTTCACCCGAAAAGTTCTGCTCTGTAATCTTCTTAGAACCCTGAGCCCAGGTACACTCTGAGCAGCGGCTTCCCTGATGTTCTTTTAAAGAATGCCTCTAACAAAATTCTTGTGACTGGAGCATCCCGTAATGATGAGGTTTTTGCAACGATTGTTGTGTACGCCGTTTGGTGCAAAGTCCTTAGACTATTTCTCAACTTCCGATTCGTAAAAAGTCGAACGACCTTTCATTTATAAGTCATTGATTAATTAATAGTTGCAGTGAGGCTAGACAAGTGTTTGGACAGTTCAAAAATTTGTTTAACTTTTTTCAGAAAAAACTAACTGTGAAACTCACAGAATAAGCCAAAATATACATTAACGCAACACTGAGCATTGAAAATATGGTAATTTTTGCAATAACTAATCATTGAATTAATCTTGAAATAAACTGCGATAAAAGTATTCTGACACCTTGTATAACAACTTTTTAAGTTTATAATTTCTGCAAGTTGAACAGCTAAATTTACCACAAACTTCTAAACAACTGAAGGGTTTGTTATACCAGACTATAATCAGCGGATTTGAGGGTTAGTTTTACATTAGAAGCTTGTCTAAAGGTACTACAGGATGCCAAAGTAAACAGAGCTTCCGAAAGCTATAAAAAATCGCATTATTCCACCGTGTGCTGCAAAAATGAGCTTTCGGAATGTTTCTAAAAACCCTGTAGTCCCCTGAAGTAATGAAGGTTACATCTTGAAGCGATGGAAGATGACTGGGACCACGAAAAATTTGTCAATATCTTGGGGCACCCTGAAATGTTCCAACAAGAAGCTCACGAATCATGTTACGTTAGGTTAAAACTAATTCCTTGTTGATAATGAAATGAGGTGCGAAAAGATCTCGGTGGTGCAGGAGCACACGTCAGGAAGAGATTATTATAATAATTACACGAGTAATAATTGACAAGCAATAATTATTACTCGTCATTTCAGGCTCCCTAGGCACATCCTAGGCGATCTCAAGGAAGCGAGAAGAAGGGACCATTTAACATAGACTGTAGAGAACGTGGAATATTTTCGTAGATGTATTCCCACCCATGATTCCTTGGGGATAGAGGAAGCAAGTTACAAACAAAAATATAGAACACTCAGAGGAAAGCGCAGGAAAATGGTAAAAAAACGAAGTGGCCACCAAAGATAGAAGTCTCAAAGGCCTACCTAGAGCTGAGGTAACTGTTTCCTAAGAGATGCCAGTTCTATTGCATAGGATAGAAAAAGCTAACTAACCTAATCCTGATGTGTACGACCTATCCTCTAGCGGCTCTAGCCCCTTAGATGTGTCTGTAAGAGAACAATTGTTTATGAAATTTAGCGGCAAGATATCTAATCACGATCTCCTCGTCAGAACTCATTATTGAACAAATTGTATTTAAATCAAGCTGGATATTTCCTAAAAACATTTGGACCACGATGATGGTTTATTTTGAACAAATTGTGCGAGTTCTAATGATAGCAAGACAGAACTGTCTGTGATCACAATGTTATTACTTGTGAGTAGAAACGATGGCACATCCTATATTCAACAAAACACCATCCTAATTATGAAACATGGTGGTGGAAACATGATGGTGTGATGTAGTTTTGTGTTAAAAGGCACGGGACAGCTGGAAATAATGGAAAAAATTATGGATTAAGCTAGAAACCGTACAATTTTAGAAGATAATTCGTAAAATCTCCTGAGAAATTAAATCTTGAATCGGATGGGTTGTTTCAGCTGGACAATGATCCCAGGCATACAATCAAGGTACTTGGTGAATGGTGGTGACGAGACCTAGTAAATCGCCGGATTTAAATCAGACCAAAAGTTTTATGGGGACGAAAGCTCAGAAGCTAAAACCATGCAATACTATTGACCAGCCTTGATGAGTTGAGGGTATTTACCAAAAAGAATGGGCTAAGAATCCCCTTAAACCTTGCCAGGATTCAGTAAGCTCTGCGAGAACAGCGTAAGAACTGTAACTGCAAATCGATGTGCTGCAGTTAAATATTAAACAGATTTCTTTAAAGGGCCGAAATCATTTTTCGACTGTGTATTTGTTAAATTGGTTGTAATTCTAAACACAAGACATACGAGGGAGAAACAGAAAACTTGCAGCCAAAGTTCGCTATTAAGTTGTCAAGTTTGAACAAGTTAAAACATGTCAGAACATATCACTGCGTGTTTACCTTGTTTTTAGTTACCTGCAATCAGTTTCATGCAAGTCTCTGTATTGTTGAGACCCTCTAAAAAAGAAGCTATTGTTTCGATCATAGGAAACATACATTTTGAGATATGGTGGATTATTAAATTTTTACTAAAACTCGAACGGAAAGGAACGCAGATCATTGAGGCTTGGGAAAAAGTTTATGGAACTCGTGCTCCAAAAAAGACTACGGTTTACAAGTGGTTTCAGCGATTGAATGAAGGACGAGATGACTTTGAAGACGACCCTCTCGGGAGGACCAGAAACCTCAAAAAATGAGAAAAACATCGTTGTAGCTCGATATTTTTAACTGAAAAAGATCGGCGAATGAGTATCAATCAGATAGTTACGTTCTTGTACTTTTCCTATGGGTCGGCAAATAAAAATCTTCATGATAATTTGGGACTGAGCAAACTTTCAGCACGGTGGGTTCCTAAAGAGTGGCGGCCTGACTAACAAAATCTTCGAAGTGATCTCTTCTTAACATTATTGAACAATATTGAAGTAGACAAAGAGCAATTTCTGGCGAAAATGATAGCCGGTTGTGAAACTTGAATGAACCAGTATGGAGCTGAGTCGGAAACTAGTCGAAGCAGTGGCTCCCAAGTGGATCTTCAGGACACATCAAATTGAAATCTCAGAGGTCGGCTCAAGAAATGATGGCCGCGGTTTTCTAGGATTCAGAGGATATGATACTGATAGATTTCTTTGAAAATCAAAGGACAGTAACAAGAGTTTACTACACTGAGGTTTTAAGGAAGCAGAAGGAAGCTTGGATCAAAAAACGGAAAGGGAAACTTCATCGTGGGGTCCTGTTTCATCATGACAATGCACCAGTTCATTCTTCAAAAAAAGAACCTTTACTAATTCCAACACGTTTTACCGTTGAGTTTTAAATGCCTTACAACTACTGGTGTGGTGGGGGATGTGAGGAATGTGTAGCTTAAACTCCCATTTCCAATGGAAGTACTCCGCAGTCACGTGAAAAGCCTCACCTGAGCCGAGACTCGAATCCTGGTCCTTTCGGCTGTGAGGCCATCCCGCTAACCACTACACCATGGAGCCAACTCAAGAGTTGTACAAGATGTCCTTCGAGAATATCGATGCGAAGTGCTTTCTCACCCATCTTATAGTCCCGATTTAGCTCCATTAGACTTTTTTTTTAAACTACAAGAAATCCTCACAAGAGCACATTTTTATTGTATAGAAGAAGCATAACACTGCGCCACCACTCGGCTCCGAAAATGACCTCCAGAATTCTTCAAAGACTGTCTTCTAGCCTGGAAACATCGATTTGAGAAGTGCATTGACCCGAATGGCCCCTATGCTTAGAATTAAAGTCAGGTTTGTAAGTTGGTTCTGTAAAATAAATTACTTTTTTGAAAATTCCGCGCACTTTTTTGATCCACCCTCGCATGTCCTATTTTTCTTCGGGTTTGTTTGTTGGTGTTAATCGTTAAATTAGTGTTGTTTTCATACTCGTGTGTCTTCAATAAATTCTTTAAAATGAAAATCAATTTCTGGCTAAATGCTTGTTTTACCTCTCTGTATGCACGAGGTAGGTACTGAAGGATGTAACATTCAATATGATAAAATATCGGAAATGCATTATATTTCAAATAATACTTCCCTTTCAATGCGCTTTGTGACCTGAGGTATGCCCTTCCTTGTACCATCGGCAATGAAGATCCTCGCTGCGTATTTAGCCTTTTTGGACAGCGATGAGAAGCTCAACGCTGGTCGAAAACCTTTTTCCAGCCATAAATAACCTCAGAGAGGTGAAAAGATAGAAATCTGCAGGTGCCAGATCAGGGCTGCGAACAGGTGGTTGATGATGTCCCAACCATTAGAATGCAAGGGTTGCTTTGGGGCGTTGGTTATATGGGGACTCCAACAGGGGGCATAAGATGGGCAATAGGGTTAGGTTGGTTAGGCATGTCTGCTGTATGCTATGACGACTGGCATCCCCAGTTAGGTTAGGACACAGTTGGGTTATCTCGGTTGTAGATCGGACATTTTTACCCCTGTCTTTCATGCCTACTTTACTTCCTCCAATTTTCACACCTTCTTCGGTATCACTTCTTTATTATTTCTCCCCCTTTGCTAATAACTTACTAATATCTGCAAAAGATCTTGTGAAAGGAAACACCTTCTATGCGCAGGGGATCTTGTGTGGGAACACACCTTGTGTATAAATTCTCCGTTTTCTGGAGTATATTCTAACCGGTCCCTTCTCTTTCGGTGCATCATAGTCTGAGTCTCTGAAGCGCTGCATCTACACGGCTACTAATTTCATTATGTAGAGACGTGCCATATCAGCTGCTTTGGAACCCACCTTGCACTTAACTTCCGAAAACTCGGTGTTTCAGTAATGGCTTCAACAAGCAGAGATCTGGATAGTCGTGGAAACTTGGCATTCAACTTGTTTAAAGTCAGTCGACGGTTGTCACGAAACGCTTCTCTATTTTTCACGATCTCATCACTTATGGTTAAAGAACGTTCACGCTTTGTTCATCATAAACACACGTGCTGCCGACTTCAAGTTCACGACACCACTCGTACAGGTCAGATTGGTTCAGAACATCATCCCCATGGACAGTTTTAATTTCCTGCAGAATGTGAAGCAATGCGTTTCTTTTCGCGAGATGAAATCGGATTACGTTTCATGGCTCGCAGCTTTCGAGATGCGGAATTGACTCATTTCAACCGAACACTACGAGGAGGATTTTCATTCGATTGAGAAAAATGCGCGCGCATTCTGCTTCTAACAGACCTTGAATGCAGTGCTGCTAACTTTGTTGAAAAAAATTCCCTCTAGACTCAGAAGCTCAGCATTCTTCTTCTCTGGACATGCCTCTTATTTCTTCATTTCTGAACAGGTTATAACCAATGAAATTATGCTTAAACGTAAGGGAATGAGTAAAACTCAATCCATTATTGAGATTCTTCGCGTGAGAACGTCGATGTCCAATATTTTAAACTGCTAAGTGTTGCGAAACCCACTCGTAACGATACTGAAAACAAATTCAATGATCTGAGTACTGACAAAAACCGCCCTCGAAGTGGACGCCCGCGGTCAGGGCGCACTCCAAAGTCGTGAAGGCCATGTGCCTCAGGGCCAAGAGAAATTCTTAGCGATCCATCAGGAAAATAGGTAAATAAATGAATACCGGCGAATAATCCTTAAATATCATCGTCAAAACCGACCTCAAAGTTTCTTCCTTCAAGTTTAAGACGCGCCAACAACTCGCTGACCTTTGAAAACAGAAACGAACCGACCGAACTCGGCTTCTTTTGAGCTCCTGAAGGATGGCATGTGAGGAGGAAAGATTGCCTTTTCTGATGAAAAGATACTCCGAGTAAAACTGAAATTCATTCATCTAAATCAACGTGTTTAGGGAAGCAGCCTAAAAACATCACAAATAGTTGAGATATATTTATATCGGTCAAATACCAGCCTCACTCAAGGTTTGAGTGCGTAAAACTCAGCCTCCCGAGCGTGGAAGCCTCCAATCCTTTTTATCAAAGAATATACCGAAGAATATGAACTGGTCATACTCGTACATTGATGGCATGTTCGTTGCTACCCTTCGTGAGATGAGGAAACGCTTCACAAAAATCGTTTCACATTTAAGCAAGACTGTGTGCCCTCACACACTCTCAAAAAAGCTCAGAAGTATTAGATCAATTTTGTCCCCGACTTATGGAATGAAGAAATGTGATCTTCATCTCACCAAGAGATAAATCCCTTGGACTTCAGCGTTTGGGTCATTTAAGGGAAAAATCCCTTGAACTTCAGCGTTTAGGTCACGTAGGAGGAAAATTCCTGTGCATCGCCCCGTGCCGTTTTCGACTATTCGAAATTGTTCCCGATGAAGCGTGGAAGAGAATTCCACCGAATAAGACGCGTGTATAAATAGAAAATTGTAGAGCGTGGCTTCAACGAGTAATCCGAGCCAAAGGAGGTCATGTCGAAAAAGATTCCTCGTTTCGTGATACTATAATATGTTATACCCAGCGGTATTTTGATATTCTCTTGTCCTATCGAATTATTAAAATTTATTTACTCTAGGAATTTTTTTTCACGCTTTGTACACCTACATCATTATGAGTGATTTTTGGCACATGGGTTTTGATGGAATTTTTTCAGTTTAAGAGTTTTTCTCAGCATTCCGTGTTCCATTGCCTCATCTTTTTCGGTGCATTGAAAATGAAAGAGTGGTAACGTTCCTACACAATCATCTCTCAAGCGACGTAGTGCAAAAATCTGCCGTCCCTACATTTTTTTCCCTCCGCGTTCAAATTCCATCTGCTTGGTGATTTCATCTCGCTGGTGCGTCCTTTGACCCGGTGACGGCTACTCATCCCTGTACCATAACTGGGAGTGGTGGTCACTACGACCGTCAGTGAGGGGTGTTCAAAGCTCATTCCATCTCTAATGCAGTTCATAAAGCTGTCAAATGGTCCATGCGGCCTCACCTGTGCTTAAACGAGACCCTCGTGTACCTAAAAATGTGTTGGTAAAATTGACTCGACTCCAATTTGAGCTATTTGGAATGTAGCTGGTCGAGTTTCCTAGTCGAATTCTTCCGAAGAAATAGTGCCGTCGGAACTCGAGTTTCAGCAAAGAAAAATTTCACTTGTAGTAAGAAGATTACAGTTCAGCTTCGGCGACGTTAAGCGTATTTTGTGGCTTCATCTACTGCAAGACCTTTGTCGCGGTTGAGATTCGGTTAATTCTTTTGGCTAAATATACGTTCGTCGCGTAAATGCTGAACAAAAATATGAGTAGAAACCCCATTGGCAGATCAACGCAAACTTATTTTTAAATCTTTCTCTCAGGTTCAAAATCCTGAAACTCTACGGCTGGTGAAAGCTTTCAAAACCAACTCGATATTACATTTTTTTCGTACAAGTCCTCAAAGCTTTTGCCTCGAACAGAAATGCAACGCTTTGAATTCTCCCCTCCTGAATAATCTTCTTAAATGACCGCCGTCTTCCCGCGGTGTGGAATCCATTAACCGCTGGTTTGAATGAACAGAGCGTGGGTCACTCTAACGAACTGTTATGCCCAGATGTGTAATTTGCAGTTTCTTGTGACAAAAAAAGTGTACCTCACGCTCAAATGGTCATTTGAAGTCATCTGCTTTAAGATTCCCACATTGATATCGCCGCTGCAGCCACCCATGCACTAAGCTTCTAAGAAACCTTCTATCTACACGCCTCGGGCCCCGTTTTACCTTTAAATTGTAAATTTAAATTTACCCATTACCGGGAAACACAGTTCTAAGAACAAAATAAACCGAGGTGTATTATGAGGAACTGTATTTCATATAAGTGAATCTAGGAAATCCATTATAAAGATTTGATGAGCTGCAATTGATAATGTTCCCATTCAATTTAGAACTGTATCAGAAGAAAAACTAAACTTTTTGGTTTGATTGTTTTCAGTAATAACCAGGTGTCTATTCTGCAAGGTTAAAGCAATTAGTTTTCGGTTGCTAATTTTATGCTTTTGGGTCGGAGTATTGAATTTTTAGTCGATAGTCGCAAGGTCTTTTTATAACACCACGTCTGCTCTAGAACAAAGTCAGTGGGTAAAATTATTTTCCTCGGGGATTATATTGAACCAGAAAACACGATTGCTCGTCAAATAAAACTGCTAAAATTAATACCTAAACGCTCATGCTCGACGTTTACATGTATTTATATTCATGAAGCGGCTATTTAATCGCCTATCAATGACTTGGGTGAATGTTTCGACTCTATTCGTTTGAGAGCCCTTTTATTTTCAGTTACACAAATTCAAATACCGCTAAGCTCTGCGGATCCCCAGTTTCCAAAGGCACGGTGCGCAGATCTCAATTCAATGCTGGCCCACTTTTATTCCCCCTCGTGCGTGTAGCGGCCGAATTAGTATTGAATCCGTCGAACTTTGTCGATCGCTTGCCTCAGGCTTTTAGATAAACCGATGAGAAATTTCCAATGCAATAAGGTAGGCAATTTTTTAGCTAGTATCACTGAAAACTTTGGAAGAAGATCAACCCCTCAGCGTTGGGAGACGATGGCTCCTGGCCATATCGCTTCACTCACTTGCTTTCCTACCTAAAAGACTTCTGTTCGATATTCAAATTGGCTTCTGGAGAGCTTTCACTCGAACGACTAACAGGGCCCAACTGGAATAATTTCGAGCTTTAGAAGATAAATTTAGGAGCGTGCAATTGGGAAAGTGCGTCTGGATGCATGATTTAGTTCCTATTGTTGCCCCCTTTCACTAAAACACGTCGCTAAATTGAAAGCGGGGCAGTTTACGTCGGTGCTGACGCAAGTTTATTTAAAAACGATGATGGTATGATAATTAAAACTCTAAGGCTAATCAATTTTGACCGGACAACACTTTATTATTCACGAAAGAGTACCAGCGTAAACAATGGCTTTTTTGGTGAAACTTGAATTTAAACCAACCAATTTAATCAAATGAACTATATAGTCGCCATAGTGGGGGTCCCCCACTAAGTATTAAACCTAAAAATCAGCGAACTTAACGAACTTATGAAATTCGTCACTCAGAACGTCTTTATATGAGCCCTATAACTTAGTCATATTCGTTACCACCGAACCAGCCATGTAACCTCAGGGGTTTGGCAACGCGAATACCTTCGTACATCTTGTACATTTCAAATACTCAATTTTCAAATTGCATTTCAAATACTGAATTTGCATTTCAGATACTGAATTTGCATTTCAGATGCTGAATACTCTCGTGCATCTTGTGCATTTCAAACTTAATAAAAGCTCGGTTGGAATATGTTCGTACTAAATACTAAGCATCTTACAAACTGTGATGAAATATCTGTTCGCTGAAATGAATTCATTTTTCAAATGTTCGAGTCTAAAAAGACCAAACTCATCTCGTCATGTGCGATCAGCAGGGTTGACGTTGGTTATGAAAATATTTTATAGAAGTTCTTCGTTGAATACAGAGATGCAAATATTTTTTAACTTTTGTTTTACTTGGTAAAAGATTTGAATTAGAAGATGCACAGCTTCGTCGCGATAGTTACTCACCTAAAATGTTGTGTGTAAAATAATAATCCAATTTCATTGTTTTAACTAGAATTGCTCTGGGGCAGGCTTAAAGTTTAAAGTTTAATAAGTACAAGAAATGTTGGGTATGAACAGAGTCACTGTAAAAAAAATCCTTAACCTAATTAAATGAGAGTAGAGAAATAGCGAAGTACATCGAGTCAGCAAGGATAGGGTACAGTTGATTAGTACCAGTAACATAAATGAGCTTTGAGGTCGCAGTAGCTTCACAATACATTTTATTTCCTTTGTAGTGGTCGAAAGTCTTACGCGACTTGGCGTGCCCCAGGGCGGAGTCGTAGCCTGGGGCAGAACTAAAGTACGATGGAACGGTTTTAAACAAAACAAAGCGTCACGCTCAGTCAAGAAATAATTAAATTGAAGTATTAGCTTTATGAAGGAATATTTTGTTAGGTGTAAGTGAAGGTGGAATATCAATGATGGATCTACATGGTACGATATAAGGGAAAATTTAGCTCTCATTTTTGTTTTGAGTTATATTATTATCGAGCTTTCTCAGCGTTTTCACTTAGGTACGTATAACAGATATTGTCTGGCGCTCATGGCGTGGATAATAAATTTAATTTTATAGGAAATTTCGGAGGAAATAGAAAAATTTACCATTTCAGCGTGTAGTATGTGAAGATTGAAGTTTCTCTCATTAACGCATTGATGGGAGATGGCACGAAGGGAAAAGAAAGGTGAAGAAGGTGGTGTAGGGGAAAAGGTAGGATCGGTGGATTTACGGGAATGTGATAGACGGAAGAGAAGGTGGGAAAAGTGAGGAACATTGATAGTAGAAAAGATATGGGCTTGTTGGGGAATAGGGGAAGCTGTGGAGAATGAGGAATGTGGGGGGGCTGTGGTGAATGAGGAATGTTGAGAGCTGTGGAGAATGAGGAATGTAAGGGAGCTGTAGTGAATGAGGAATGTTTGGGAGTTGTGAAGAACGAGGAAGGTGATGAAACTGTGGAGAATGAGGAATGTGGAGGAGTTGTAGGGAATGAGGAAGGTGGGAGATCTGTGGAGAATGGGAATGTAGAGGAGCTGTGGAGAATGAGAATGTGGAGGAGCCATGGAGAATGAGGAATGTGAAGGAGTTGTGGAGAATGAGGAATGTGAAGGAGCGGTAAAGAATGAGGAAGGTGAGCACGATGTGAAAGTCGAAGAAGGTATTCCTGGAGTGAACCTAAAACACGCCATGTTATTATATACCACAATGCAACTATTCTGCAATGAAACAATTCATATGGTTTTTCACCCGTTACGTAAGTATGATAAGCATGTCGGCCAACCAATTGGTCATTACTATAATTTAATGTATGGTCTATTCCTTCTTTAATATTTTCCCGTAATTTACAGAGTGTAGATCTCACCTCTTGGTTGTTAATGAATCGGCGAACATTTCGAATTTTGCTGTGTTGCAATCGTTTCATTACCAATTTAAAATTATTCAAACCGCAATGCAACGGGCTTTGGATTGAACAGTTGTTAACAGGAAGTCTTCTTTTAATCGAATCAAACTTGACTTGAGTAAGTGTCCAAAAAACGTTCTAATTTTTCAGGGATAAATTGGATGCGCTCTCATAATTCTCGTCTGCACATTCCCACAGAGCATCATCAACTCTGGAAGCTTTAGATACATTTTGGGCAAACGCTTGATCACTCCACAAGCAGCATACATTTCCGTAATTTTTCCGCGGAAGCGTTGGAACAGAATTTATTCGTTTCCTCGAGCAAAGAAGCCACGGAGTACTGTAATGAAATGCGAAGCTCATCGGCTACTTGGCGAGGATTTCACTGCCAAGGTTTTGTGCTAGCGACAGTGAAGTAGATGGAAACATTTGGTCTGTAATATTCCTCTCCACGTCACATTTGTTAGGAAAATAGTCTTTTAATAGCGGCCGCTACGAGCCAAATTGGTCATGAGACTCGGAAGCTGCTCTTGATCACCAAATCTGCCCAAGGCGTAACCTTTAGAAAGAATTTAAACGCATTTCATTTCTGCAATGAGGCTCCAGCAACTATTCCATCCTCTAATTGTATTCTCACTTCCCCGTAAATTTTCTACAATATGGCGAATGGCCGTTCTTTTTAATCGATGGAAAGAATCACTTGGGGGAAGAACTTGTCAGCAATATTTAATAATCAAGCAAGTTGAATGGGAGCATCGACGGATGTAATATGGTGAAACTAGCTGGTCTAACATGAGTTGATTTTCGACATGACGTAAGATTCCTGAGCCGTTTTCGTTCATGAACAATTTGAAGAAGATACTGGTTCTGGGATCTTTCTTTCTATTTACCAAAATACTTAGGAGTTGTATTAAGGTGACTACGAACGCTCTCGGCGGACCAGCAACTCCCGATGCAAAAGGCAATGGTGTATCTATTTTTTGAGGAATTCGGAAATTCCAATTATTATTTATTACTTATTTATTAGTTCGTTTATTATATAAATTAGTCCGTTTTTCATTTTTTGTCTTGAAACTGGCATGCATAACACATACCCGATTTATTTTACGTATATATTTAATATTTGTGCGTCTCTAAGATTGATGAATTTTCCGCCTGTGAGAACATTTTGCTACAGTTTTTAACACGTAGTTTTGAATCCATATTCTTTTCTGACTTTTAGAAGAAAGAATTGACTAAACTGCCTGATAAGCATATTCCAATTCTGTTTGTTTCATTCCAGCAGATAATTAATCTTTCTTTTCCTCTCGCTTTTGAGAGCGGGGTGTTTCCGTAATGGTTGGGGACCAAAGAATATTACGTTTCTCTGATAGTTACAAGTAGATAAAGTTTGCATGTGAAGTTGAACCTGGAACGCGTTAACAAAGCGATGCACTCATGCAGTCTTTTTGGCCTATTTGAGAATCAAAGCATTCGATTCGCTATATGGTGCAGAACGACGACGTTCAAACCTTACCAGCCCCTGGAGTGGGACGGCCCTGAGATGGCGGCTCACTTCATCACACCCTCAATTCTCTATTTTGATGCACATTTCATTGAGTTATGCTCATCACTGTAGCTCTCGTTTGGTACATATTCCATTAAGCCATGCTCGTCGCTGTGGTTTGCTTTTGTTGCACTTTAAATAAGCCATGCTCTTTGCTGTGGTTTACTTTTGTTACACTTTAAATAAGCCATGCTCGTCACTGTGGTTTACTTTTGTTACACTTTAAATAAGCCATGCTCGTCGCTATAGCTCTCCAAACTAGTCCAGAAGCGAGTTAGTCTTGACTCTAGTGTCGGGTGATTTCAGGTGCAGATTCGATGTACGACAGACGTAGAATTTTTAGTTCAATGGGAAGTACATGATGAGTTATGCTATAACTTTTTTAAGAAATTAGTGGACATTTGAGTTCCCGATTTTTTCAAAAGGTGCTATGAGATTCAAATAATTTTTCACTTCTTATTGTCAAACTTTATATT